>CAUYRH010016652.1:0-64247 GCA_963574655.1 Perodicticus potto | reverse complement strand
CAGGACCAGGTGGCTTCATGTCAGAATTCTAACAAACCTTTAAAGTGGAACTAGTACCTATATTACACGACCTTTTCAAAATATAGAAAAAGAAGGAATACTACCCAACACATTCTATGAAGTAAACATCACCTTGATCCCTAACCCAGGAAAAGACCCAACAAGAAAAGAAAATTACAGACCAGTATCACTAATGAATATTGATGCAAAAATATTCAATAAGATCCTAACAAACAGAATCCAGCAACACATCAAACAAATTATACATGATGACCAAGTGGGTTTTATCACAGGGTCTCAAGGTAGGTTCACTATATGTAGATCTATAAATATAATTCAGCACATAAACAAATTAAAAAGCAAAGACCATATGATTCTCTCAATTGATGCAGAAAAATCTTTTGATAATATCCAGCATCCCTTCATGATCAGAACACTTAAGAAAATTGGTATGGACGGGATTTTGTAAGAATGTCGATAAGAATTGGACATTTCTTAAACTGATAGAGGCTATCTACAGCAAACTCACAGCTGATATTGTATTGAATGGAGTTAAATTAAAATAATTTTCACTCAGATCAGGAACCAGGCAAAGTTGCCCATTCTCTTCACTGCTCTTTAACATTGTAATGGAAATTTTAACCATTGCAATTAGGGAAGACAAGGCAATCAAGGCTATCCATATGGGGTCAGAAGAGATCAAACTTTCACTCTTCACAGATGATATGATTGTATATGTGGAAAACACCAAGGATTGTACTACAAAACTCTTATAAGTGATCAGGGAATACAGCGGTGTCTCAGGTTATGAAATCAACACTCATAAATCTGTAGCCTTTATATATACCAACAATAGTCAAACTGAAAAAACAGTCAAGGACTCTATTGTTCACAGTAGTGCCAAAGAAGATGAAATATTTGGGAGTTCACCTAACAAAGGAGGCGAAAGATCTCTGTAAAGATAACTATGAAATCTAAGAAAAGAAATAGCTGAAGATGTTAACAAATGGAAAAACATACCATGCTGATGATTGGGAAGAATCAACATTGTTAAAATGTCCATACTACCCAAAGCAATATACAATTTTAATGCAATCCCTATTAAAGCTTCATTGTTATGCTTTAAAGATGTCGAAAAAATAATACTTCATTTTATGTGAAATCAGGAAACCTCGAATAGCCAAGACGTTACTCAGAAATAAAAACAAAGCAGGAGGAGTTATGCTACCAGACCTCAGACTATACTGTAAAAAGATAGTGATCAAAACAGCATGGTACTTGCGCAAAAACAGAGAGGTAGATGTACGGAACAGAATAGAGAACCAAGAGATGAACCTAGCTACCTACCATTATTTGATCTTTGACAAGCCAATTAAAAACATTCAGTGGGGAAAAGATTCCCTATTTAACAAATGGTGCTGGATGAACTGCCTGGCAACCTGTAGAAGACTGAAACTAGACCTACATCTTTCATCATTAACTTAGATAGACTCTCACTGGATTAAAGATTTAAACTTAAGACATGAAACTATAAGAATACGAGAAGAAAGTGTGAAAAACTCTTGAAGGAATCAGCATAGGTGAATATTTAGTGAGGAGGACTCCCCGGGCAATTGAATCAGCATCAAAAAATACACTACTTGGACCTGATCAAACTAAAAAGCTTCTGCACATCCAAGAACACAGTAATTTAAGCAAGCAGACAGCCCTCAGAATGGGAGAAGATATTTTCAGGTTATATCTCTGACAAAGGTTTAATAATCAGGATCCACAGAGAACTCAAACATATTAGCAATAAAAGAACAAGTGATCCCATCTCAGGGTGGGCAAGGGTCTTGAAGAGAAACTTCTCTGAAGAAGACAGGCACATGGCCTACAGACACATGAAAAAATGCTCATCATTCTTAATCATCAGAGAAATGCAAATCCAAACTACTTTGAGATACCTAACTCCAGTAAGCACATCACAAAATCCCAAAGCCAGAGGTTTTGGCATGGATGTGGAGGAAATGGAACACTTATACATTGCTGGTGGGAATGCAAACTAATATGTTCCTTTTGGAAAGATGTTTGGAGAATACTTAGAGATCTAAAAATAGACCTGCCATTCGATCCTACAGTTCCTCTACTAGGTATATATCCAGAAGACCAAAAATCACATTGTAATAAAGATATTTGTTCCAGAATGTTTCTTGCAGCCCAATTCATAATTGCTAAGTCATGGAAGAAGCCCAAGTGCCCATCAACCCACTAATGGATTAATAAATTGTGGTATATGTACATCATGGAATATTATGCCACCTTAAAGAAAGATGGAGACTTTACCTCTTTCATGTTTACATGGATGGAGCTGTTACCTCTTTCATGTTTACATGGATGGAACTGGAACATATTCTTCTTAGCAAAGTATCTCAAGAATGGAAGAAAAAGTATCTAATGTACTCAGCCCTACTATGAAACTAATTTATAGGTTTCATGTGTAGGGTATAACCCAATTATAGCACAAGAATATGTGGAAAGGGAGGGGAGGGGAGAGAGGAGGATCGGTGGAGAGAGGGTAATTGGTGGGATCACACCTACGGTGCATCTTAGAAGGGTACAGGTGAAACTTAACTAAATGCAGAATATGACGGTCTTAACACAATAACTAAGAAAATGCCATGAAGGCTGTGTTAACCAGTTTGATGAAAATATTTCAGATTGTATATAGATTGTGTACATCACATTGTATCCCATAATTGCATTAATGTACTTAGCTATGATTCAACAAAAAAACAAAAGAAAACAAAAAAAAAACAGAATAAGATTGATAACAACATTGTTGCATATATAAGTAGATTTCAAAGTCAAATTTAAAGTAGATGTTAATTTGGGAAAACAAATTATTCAGAATTTAAAGTATTAGGTATAAAGAAGTATAAAATGTTACAGATAGGTATTCTATTTACCTTTTCTTGAATAGCTTTGTTTTCTGAAACCTATTCTGAAATTTGTCATTCTTAAATTTTTCCTAAATAATGCAGAAGTAACCTCAATATAGGTTGTGTACACAAATTGTGTGTGTAAGTAGCCTCAGAGTTTATAGCACTGATTACACTTCTCTGCTATATTCCATTAGTGAGCCTACTCCTTTCCCTTTTTAAACCCAGTGAGCAAGGATCAGTTACAGTTATAAGTCTCTTTGAGAATATGAGATCAACGATGCTTTTTTTTTTTTGGTCTTACTGGATTATCTGTTATTTTGGTATGGAAGTAAACGTTACTCTACTAAATGTGAGTAGAACTTTAATAATTTATGTTCAATGTCATATGTAACCTCACTCACTTCTTTTAACATTCCTTATTAGTTATTTTGAGGCCAGTACTTTTTAGTGTCATTATGTTGCCAGTCTGAACCTTTCTACTCTATCCCCCTGTCTTAGATGTTTATTCCCTTCCTAAGGCTATCTACATTTTACCTTTGACTCTTATTCTTAGGAGTTGTGCTAGAATACATAAATGGTAATCAAGTACTTTTCATTGCAGCCATCCCTTATTCAAGTGTCTACTATGTCGTATGGTTCAAATAAGATCACTTATTCCTCACAACAACTTCTGTGGTGTCATAGCTTCTACTGTTAACATTTCATAGGTGAGGGCACTGAGACACAAAGTTGTGGTTTGCACAAGGTCACAAAACCAGTTTATTGGTGGAACTGGGATAAAAGATTGCAAAGAAATTTTAAACTCTAATGGACAACTCTAACCTTTACAAAGCTACTTTCTTTCCTACAATTAGGGGTACTTTTGAAGAAAAGTTTGAGATACTTTGGATTAAGGAGTATGGTACATAAGGAAACACAAAGAGGTTTGGGATGCACTTAATTACACCTTTAGGGTACTTGGGAAACATTTCTGGGGAATAATACTAGTTTTATTACACTATTTCCCTATTTCTCAGTTGCTGTTATTTTATACTCAGCTACCATGTAAAATGACTGCTCATTCATTACAAAAATAGTGTGTGTTTTTAGATTACTCACATCAGAGTCATACTGGTCACAATGATTAGAGTAAGGTGACTTTGCCTGTAGGAAATAAGCTGGTTTTACCAGACTTATTTGCATGACATTTTGGTAACACCTATAAATCAATAATTAAAATCATTAAAACAACACAGCAGCCTATTGATGTCTTATTTATATGAGCATGCTTAATGGGTTTTGACAAATAGTACTTTAGAAGAAAATTCCCTGAATCAGTGTTATTCTGGAAGGGACATAGATCTAGTATTGTGGATACTCTTTTTTTTCCTTTCTCAACCTGCTAATGAGGAGGTTCTGATTTGGGTCCAGGTCAGAAGAGAGGTTTGATGCTAGAGATAGTTAGAGAGTCAGAGTCACTTAATCTGACAAGATGAATAGCTATTGAATTTAGGTTTTTTCTCTTCAACCTTTTCTAAAATTTTGCTTGTTTACTTTTCCCATTTGAAACTCATGGTGTTAGTGCAATAAAAGCAATGGGCCTGCTTTCCCTGTTAATACTAAATGGATGGGGACAAAGGGTGAGAAATGTGTTCTTTGGCCTGCTTAGAATACAAAAAGTGTAGCATGGTGGTTAAGGATATGAAGTTTGCTATGCAGATTGAGATATAGTCCTGCCATTTGGTAGAGATATCTGTCCTTGGCAAGTAACTTCTCAGAGCTTTTGTTTATCTGCAAAATTAAATAAAGAATCTTGTACATATAATGATTAAAATCAGTGAATGTGTATGAAGTGTTTAGCTCAGTTATTCTTGGAGTTATTAAACAAAAATGTTAAGTTTTTGTTAATTTTAACGTTATTAACAATAATGTTATTGTTGATGAAGATATTGGTAAAATACCACATGTTAACCAGCTTAGAAAAGTATAGTACTTAGGAATTTGGGGACAGAGTTCTAATGGGTAAATGAGAGTAGGTATTTAAAAAATCAGTAGGACATGAGCTCTAGAATCTTACTGCCTGATATCAAATACTGACTTTGCCACTTATTAGCCGTGTGACATTGGACAAGTTATTTCACTTCTTTGGGCCTTCATTTTTCGCCTTAAAGTGGTAATGATGATAATACGGTTGAGTGTGCCTACTCCAAAATTTCAAAATCCATAATACCCCCAAATCGGAAACTTTGAGTGTGACATTATGCTCAAAGGAAATGCTCATTGAAACATTTGGATTTGGGGAGTAAGAATACTCAACAGGTAGATAATTCAGATATTCCAATACCTGAAAAAAATCCAAAACACTTCTGCTCTCCAGCCTTTCGGATAGAGATACTCAACTTGTAGTACCTACTTCATGACGTTACAAAGATTAAATGAGTCAAAGCTTGTGAAATACTGACGCTGAGAAGAATTTATAACTTACTAGATGTCAATTGTCATTATTTCTGATGCATAGCATTTCAGTGCTAGAGGATTCAGAATTCAGAGAATGCCCCTCCAGGGACATTTGTCAGTGTCTGGAGACATTTTTTAGTTGTCATAGCTGGAGAGGAGGGGTTCCTGACTGGTTTCTAAGGGTAAAGGCCAGGGATGCTGCCAAGTATCCTTCAGTAAGAAGACAACTCCCACAATAAAGAATTGTCCAGGCCAAAATGTCAGTACTGCCAAGATTGAGTATCCTTGTATTACCACTGTTCTCATTGCCAACATTTTCAATAGCCTAGGCCTGATGCTTTATTTTCATTTGCTCTTTTTTTCCTCTTGCTGGACTCAACACTCAATTTTCTAATTTTATTTTTGTAAAGGATTTCAATACTCATAATCATCATGTTTGCAGGTAGCTTGTTTTCAGACATTCTTCTTAATTGTCTTTGTAGCATAACGTATCATTAACAACTCTATAAAGAATTAAAACTTAAAATTATATAATTTATATTCCTTGTAGAAAAACTAACATGCAAAGAGAGAAAATTAAAATTTTTCCAGCCTTTCCCATTTAGAAATAACCATTAGAAACTTGGTATCTATGACTTGGGGCCTGTGGCTCAATGGGCTAAGGCGCCAGCCACGTACACCTGAGCTGGCAGGTTCGAATCCAGCCCGGGCCTGCCAAACAGCAATGACGGCTGCAATCAAAAAATGGCCAGGTGTTGTGGCGGGCGCCTGTAAACCCAGCTACTTGGGAGGCGGAGGCGGGAGACTCTCTTGAGCCCAGGAGTTGGAGGTTGCTGTGAGCTGTGATGCTACAGCACTCTATCCAGGGTGACAGCTTGAGGCTCTCTCAAAAAAAAGAAAAAAAAGAAACTCGGTATCTTCCCTTTCGGTATTCATCCACACCCCACCCCTAAGAAAGGCAAGTTTATAAAAACAAGTATTTTTATTTTTAAGAATCTAAATTCTAAAGATTTTTATTAAAAAGTGAAGTTCTATTTTCCTCCCTCCTTCAGTCCCATTCCATTATTTTTAAGTATTCCATAGGTTTCTAGAGGGGTAACATTAAGTTGGTGCAAGTTTTCTAGACTTTTTCTCTAATTTTGTGTATACCAGGGAGTCCCATGTGGATTTTTTTAAATGTAAATAGCACAGTACTATAAAAACTGTTCTGTGAATGTTTTTTTCCTATCACTTAATATATTGCACATATGTTCTTGTCAATAAATTCTTAGCAGTGATGTGGTATTCTATAGCATCTTTATTATGATGTATACAGTCTGCTATTGCTGGATGTGGATGTTCACAGTTACAAACAATGGTTAAATTCCTTGGATTTTTAGCGCATGTATAAATGCCTATATAATGTACATTTCTGAAAGTGAAATTGCTGGGTCAAAAGGCAGCGTGGATTTACTTTTTTGATAGGCTACCAAATACTCTTTAGAAAAGCTGTGCCAGTTCACAGTTCACCAAAAGTCACACTGAAGATTGACCTATTTCCTTTAGGCTTATTTTTAAGCATAAATTTTTCTCTGAATACAACTTAGGTTAGATCCCTTAGTTTGTCATATGTTTTGTTTGTATTTGAGTAGTTTTCACCTAAGAGTGAGAGACATTGTTTTATATCTAGGCAGGTGTATGGATTGTGTTATTCTTTTGTTAAGTTTTAATTTCACTGCATTCAGAGAATATAATCTGTAGATTTCAGTACTTTTCAGCATTGATTTATTTTCTTTGTAGCAACTTATTCATATATTCCATAGGTTTCAAAAGTATGTTTTCTTCTCTGGGTAGGAATTTTTCCATATATATTTGACAATTAAGCATATTAATTATTTAAATCATTTCTATTTTGTAACCACTTGATGTAGTCATATCTGGGAAACCTGTTAGTCCATTGCTATGGAGTTTGTTAACTTCTTTAGTGCTTATAAGTGTTTTTAAAAATTATGTTGCTTTTTTCATTCTTGTCTTTATCATATCAAGCTTCATATTTAATTTCATTAAATAATATCACAAATAAATACTGTATAACAAATACTGTATACAGAGCACTGTGCTTAGGTTTCATATGTATTATCTAGTTTATTTCTCACAATTCATACTACTGTGCTAATTTGATACATGAGGAAATAGAAAATTCAAGTATCTTCTTCACTGTAATCATGCTATACAGGGTAAGATTGTCATCCAGCAAGCCTAAAATTAAAGGCTATGCCAAGAACTGCTTTAATATGTTTCTGTCTAGTTGTTCAAACCAGAATTCTGAAAGTCATCTTAAGATTTTTCCCTGTTATGCCTCCTTTCCTCCTCCACTTCACCTAAGTTAAGCCCTAAATATGCCTTCTTTTTTTTTTTAAGCCTTCTTCTCTATCAGTATTCAGGCCAATGGTTCTCACCAGTGGCAGAAGATCAGAATCACTTATAGTTCTGAGGCATTGGCCCTGGAAACTAGTAGTGCTATACCTAGAGCTCAGGTGTTTGTATTTTACCTAAATAAATTATATTGATTTGAACTTCTATTTTCTACCTTTGAGTTCTTTCTTTTGTTGCTAAATTTTATTATCTCTGAAGATCCAGCTTTGTTGTCTTCTGTTTCTGGTCCCATCTGATTTAGAAGTCACTTTTCAGTGTTTTCTACCATCCTCTGAATGTACCTAACAGTAGAGCTCATGGCATTTTACCTCCTCATTTGTCACTCCTACCAGCCTGTAAGTGCCATGAGAGTTGGAGTTCTTTCTTACTTGGTTGTATCTTTGTTTCATTTCTGTTTAGAGGATCTGTCAAGTTCTGCCAGAGGAGTCCCCATCTGTTACGGTGTTATGGGAGATCATATTACTCAGACCAATCAAGATCTGTTTCAAAAAATCTCAGAGCATTTAAGTTAGGTGCATAAATATTTAGAATTGAAATGTCCTCTTGTATTATTCCCTTGACTAGAATGAAGTGACTATCTTTGTCTTTAGTTACTTTAAATCCCCTCATATCTGAAAATAAGATTGCAATCCCTTCTGTCTTCTGATTTCCATTTGCCTGAATTTCCATCCCTTAACCCTGAGTCTTGATTTGTCCTTCAAGGTTAGGTGTGTTTCCTGAAGACAGCATATAGATGGCTTGTGCTTTTTATTTCTCCAGTTAGCCAGCTTCTCCCTCTTCAGTGGGGAATTCAAGCCATTAACATTTATTGAGAGACTTCATAAGTATGGTGGATATCTATTCATCCATTTTCTGAAATCCATTGCTTAGTTTTATCCTTTGCTACTACCATTGTGGAAGCTAAGTTTTGACCTTTAGTTTCTGGTGTTTACTTTGCTGGTGGTCCACTGTGATGGTCAGAGTGGAGAATAGGCCTACATATTCCTTGTAGAGCAGGTCTTGTGGTGAATTTCCTTCATGTTTGCAGATCAGCCAAAGATTTTATTTCTCCATCAATTTTGAAGCTTAAGTTTAGCAGGATACAGAGTTCTGGGCTAAAAATTGTTTTGTTTAAGAAGGTTAAAGATAGATGATCATTTTCTTCTGGCTTGGAAAGTTTCAGCTGAAAAATCTGCTGTCACCATTATGTATCTGTCCCTATAGGTCAGTTGGCCTTTACTCCTGGCTGCTTGTAGAATTTTCTCTTTTGTCTTTTTTAAATTTTTTTATTTTATTTATTTATTCAGTTTTGAGACAGAGTCTCACTACATTGCCCTTGGTAGAGTGCTGTGGCGTCACAGCTCACAGACCTCAAAGTTTTGGGCTTAAGTGATTCTCTTGCTGCAGCTTCCCAAGTAGCTGGGACTACAGGAGCCCACCACAACTCCCAGCTATTTCTCTTTTGTCTTGATTTTAGTCGGGTTCATTACAGTGTGTCTTAGAGATGCACTATTTGTGTTGAGATGACCCCGTGTTTGATATCCCTCTAAAACGAGTGTTTTGGAATCTTCACGGAAACTTGGGAATTTTCATTAATAGTATCCTTCAGTAGGGTTTCCATTCCTTTGGGATGTTCTTCTTTCCCTTCAGGGGTCCCCATAATTTGTATGTTTGAACACTTCGTGAAGTACCATAATTCTCTGACTGAATGTTCTGCTTTCTCTCTCTTCTCTTCTGCCTCTTTAACTAGCTGGGTCACCTCTAGAGCTTTGTTCTCTAGCTCTGAGATTCTTTCTTCTCCATGGTCTAATCTGTTGTTGATACTTTCTACTGCATCTTTACATTCCCTGATTGACTCCTTTAATTCCTTAAACTCTGCCATATCTTTTCTATATTCTTCATATCTATCATCCATTGTTTGGTTCTATTTTTTTTACTTTTCATCAATTCCCTTTATTGCCTTTGCCGTCCATATTTTAAATTTCCTTTCTGGCATTTCTGTTAATTATTTGTAGGTGGAATACTCCACAGTAGCTTCCTCATGGCTCCTTCAGGGGGTTGCTCTGTTTTGGTTTTTCTTGTTCATTTTCTTCCCCTACTTTTTCCTTCTCACTACCTCCTCTTTAAATTACCTTGTCTCAGAGTTTAGATGTTAGACGTGCCCTTGTGGCATAAAGTCAAAATGAAGACAATAGTAAAGAGCAAGAAGGGAGAAAGAAAAGAAAAAGAAAAGTGGGGGGAGCTGAGAGGAAAAAATTGAAGAAAAGAAGTACAGAAAGAGAGCAGCAGGAGAAATGGTGGTGTTGGGCAGGGTGTTATGGCCACACTGACAACTCTAGAGGTGCCTGGCTGGGCACATACCTCAGCTTCAAGAGCTCCTTACCAGCCCAGGCAAAAGCAAGATCCCACCTCTGCCAGATATAGAAGGAGAGAAAAAAAAATCAACACTATGTCTCAGTGGGGACCTACCAAGCTATAAGGATACCATAGATGGTGAACTCCTGACCTGTTTGAGCCAGACCCCACCACTCAGTGAAAAGAAAAAGAATAAAGAAAATTAAAAATACAATTATGTAAGATAGAGGTAAAGAAAGGGATATCATAGCTATATTGTATAAGATTTATGCGGGAAAGATGAGAAAACTTTAGAAATCTCTACCAAAAGAGATAGAAGAGAGAGAAATAAAAAAGAAAGAATAAAAAGGGCTGAAAAACAGAAAAATGGAGGAGACCTTGCTATTGGTGAAAGTAAAAATGAAAAAATAAAAGTAGAACCAGACAAACAAAATAACAACAACAAAATAAAACAAAGCAAGAAAAAGAGAAGAAAAGAAAGAAAAATCTAAGGAAAAATTGGGGAAAGGCAAAAATGAAAGAGGGGTGTGTGTGTTTATATATACAGCAATATATTGCCTGGATACCAAGTGGTGCTGTGGTGTTAGGAGATTGAGAACACAGACTCGTTTTGCTATGAAAAATTTGGGCTGGAAGCCACTATCTAGTTGCAGAGGAGATGGTGTCCTGTCTTCTTGACTTAGTTGCTCTCAATCAGGGTCACTTCTTCAGCTTTCAGTCTGTGCAGTCTTAAAGCTCTTGCCAGATTCCTTAGGAGGCATGTTGCACACTGCCTTCTGAGATGCGGGCCTGCTCAGTTCACCCCAAGGATGGATGCCTGAGCTCAGCAGGCTCACCAGAACTGGTTGTGCACTCTAGGACCTTGCTGACTGTTCTCTCACACGTTCTTCCCACAATGGTGGTGCCCAGCTAGTAGCCAAGCCAATGGGAGATCTACCTCACTGAGTATTCGATCCTCACTCTGCTGGATACTGTTCAAGTCCACTCACTTGTTTAACCCTTTCAAGGCAGCTCCAGTAAGTAGTATAGCCCCAAATCAAAAAATTTCAGGACAGCCCTTTCCTGTCCCCAGTCCTTCACCTGCAAGCTGGCTGGTGCCTGCCCATCCCCAAGCACCTGGCATCTGTGTTGGTTTTCCTCAACTCCAGATCTCCTCATTATCTCCTGTAGTCTACCAGTGCTTCACTATGCCCACATAATGATGTCCCTCAGGAGGTTTCCCCAGCCAGAGATAGCTGGAGTTTTCTTTCTCCTACCTTACTGCAAATGGCTAGTAAGAGGATTTCCTTCTTTTAAAAGGCTAGATTGTTTATATATAACACGTTTTCCTTTTCCATTTATTCACTCTTGGACATCTAACTTAATTGCCTATTGTGGCTGTTGCGAATAATGCTGCGATGAATAAGGGAATACAGATCTCTGATATACTGATTTCATTGGAATTGCTACATCATATGGTGCTCTTATTTTAAATTTTTTAAGGAACCTCCATAATATTTTCTATAATGGCTATACTAATTTATATTCCTGTCAGCAGTGTGTGAGGATCCCCTTTTTTCCATATCTTCCCAGTACTTGTTATCTTTTGGGAGTTTTTTTTGATAGTCATTTGGATTCGAATGATAACCATTCTAATAGGTAGGAGGTGAAATCTCACTGTAGTTTTAATTTGCAGCTCTATAATGATTATTGATGTTGAACCTTTTTCATATACTTCTTGGCCATTTATTATATCTTTGGAAAAATGTCCTTTCAGGTCCCCTGTTCTTGTTCTAGAATTGTTTTCTTGTTATTGAGTTGAGTTCCTTATATGTTTGGGTACTAACCCCTTATCAGATACATATTTTGCATTCCCTGGGTTATGTCCTTGTTGATTTTTTTTTTTCCCTATTGCTGTGCAGAAGCTTTTTAGTTTGATGTAATCCTGTTTGTCTATTTTTTTGCCTGTGCTTTTCAGGGGGCAGCCAAAAACAATCATTGCCCAGACCCCTGATATGGAGCTTTCCCCCATGTTGTTTCCGTTCTGTTTTCTTATTTATCTTCTCTATGATTGTTATGTCCATTATTGAAATTGAAGTATTGAAGTCTCTAGCAATTTTTATGGAACTGTTTCCTTTAAAATTCTATCAATATTTGCTTCACATAGTTTGAAGTTCTGATGTTTACATCTGTTATATTTTCTTGGTGATTTGATCCTTTTATCAATATTTGTCTCTTATAACAGTTTTTGACTTAAGTCTATTTTGTCTGATATTAATATGGCCACCCCACCTCTTTACTGTTTGCATGGACTATCTTTTTCTAGCCTTTTTCTTTTAACTTGAGTGTGTCCTTAGATCTAACATGAGTCTTTTCTTTTTTGCAGTTTTTGGCCGGGGCTGGGTTTGAACCCACCACCTCCGGCATATGGGGCAGGCACCCTACTCCCTTGAGCCACAGGTGCCGCCCTAAAGTGAGTCTTTTATAGATATCATGTCGTTGAGTCATTTTTTTTAATCCATTATGACAGTCTATGTCTTTAATTGGAGGAATTTAATCAATTTAAATGTTAATACTAGTAAGGAAGAAATTTTTTCTTTGAAGAACTAACTTTTGCCTTTTGTTACTTGTTTTCTGTATATCTCATAGTTGTTTTGTCCCTCATTTCCTCTGTTACCTTCTTCTGTATTTTTTTTTCTTTTTCTTTTTTTTATATTGACACATTTTGAGTCCCATCCTTTTTAGGGGGTATAGTGTATAAATATTTTCTTTATAGTTATTTATAGGGATCATATATATATAACATCTTAAATATATTACAGTTTAATTTTTACACCATTTTAACTATAGTTGCATTGAACAACTCCTCTGCCCCCCTTTTATGTTATTGCTATCACAAATTATATCATTATACATTATGTATCCATTAACATAGATTTAAATTTTTTTAATGCATTCACCTTTGTTTCACACATTTTGGTTACAAGTCATATAGATATGGTCTATATCTTTGCCCCTACCATCAGCAGACTTATAGTACCCCCAGAGTTTTCATAAATGGTGCCCACCCCTTCTCCCACCTGAGATCCCATCCCAGATAGGCAGGAGAGGAATTAGTCTTTTTGGCAGACAAAGAGAAGTTAAAAGTGTTGCAAATAAGATCTCCTCTCTTCCCTCCCGCTGGATGGGGAAAATTGAGTTCCTGGTTGCTGCTTCTTTGAGACCCAGATAAAGCATAGAAGAAGTGGAGGCAAAAGCACAGAAAAATGCCACATAATTTTTGCATGTGGCTTTTTCTTGTTTGGGTATTTGCTTTGTTGCTGTAGACCTTAACTAGTTTCTGGTTGTTTTTGATGTTACTATGAGAGAATGAGAACTTGGAGCTTCTTAATTTGCTGTTTTGTTGATGCTACTCCAGAATGTTTTCTAAATTTTAGGAGTAATAGACTCTTACTGAAGGAAATGTAGTGTACACAGAAATGCAAAAAGCTAAGAAAAAAACATCTCACTTCTACCACACCAGAGTAGCCACTATTTTCATTTTGGTTCGTTGCCTTTCATGCTTTTATTTTTCTTTATATCTTTTTTTCCCTTTGTCCACCTTCCTCTTGTTCCCCTTCTTCCTATGACTAATAAAAAGAGAAAAAAATAAATATAAAGAATAAACTCTAAATATAATTTTAGTAAAAGTACTAAACCCTCCATTTATGTTTCTAAAAGAAAACATTGTAGATATTTCTGATAATCTCCAAATGCTTGTTTTTATTTTAGTATTTCTTTATTCTTGGTATAAGAGTTAAGAAAGCAGCAGTTATGGGGCAACCTATAAATTAGTTTCTAGGGATTTAGATATTTCTTATATTTTTATGTCTAATAAAAAGTGGCATCCCTTTAGTCAAAGGAGTAGTTACAGATCTCCTGGAAAAGATCTTATCTCTTTTCAGAGTTAATATATAAAGAACTCAGCCTGTATATACGGTAGAACAGCAGTTCTTAACCTGGGGGTCGCGATCCTCAGGAACTATATTAAAGGGCCTCAGTGTTAGGAAGGTTGAGCACCACTGCAGTAGAACCTCTGTAGTTGACCACTTGCATACATTGACCACATCCTTAGGTTGACCTAATTTTCATGTACTACATGTACGTATCAGTACAATAAGCCTAGTTCCTTATGTTGACCACTTCATATGTTAACCAGTTTGTTATAGGCCCTCGAGTGGTCAACTTACAGAGATGCTGTTGAAGTAATATTGTGACATTAGTTATTTAGACTAAAGATGCCTGTTATTTTAACTTTGTGTTATGCATGTTGCAATCATTTATATTTAGGTAAAAATTAACTGTACACGTACACTAGTTACTGTACACTAGACTATATGTACTAGACTAGACATGACGAGTTAAAGAAGAGTATATGATTAGAGTAGAAATCATGCCCTAAATCCCTCCTTTCCAGCCTCCTACCTTAAGTGGTATAAAAAGTAACTATCTCAGAATTTTTGGAGAAATACCCTTATACTTACAGTGATGGGTGGTTAAAGTAGAAAGTATTTGTGTGTGTGTGTGTGTGTGTGTGTGTGTGATTTAGAGTTTTATACTAAGGTGCAGTGTGATTAACTTTTCTTCTTTGTATCAGCAGATTTTTACATTTTATAATTGCATGATTTCTTGCTTTGGTTATTCATTGTTGTCTATGATAAAGAATAATGCATCTTATTTCACCAAAGCAGCAGTATGTAATCCGACTAGAATTTTTTTCATCAAGACCAACTTGGTCTTTAAGAATACTTTGTTATTAAAAAGGTAGATTATTGTAGTCAAAACATTACTTTTTGTTTTTTTGAGACAGAGTCTCACTCTGTTTCTTGGGCTAGACTAAGTGCTATGGCATCATGGTAGCTCACTGCAACAACAAACTCTTGGGCTTTAGAGATTCTGCTTTAGCCTCCTCAATCCTTCTGCTTTAGCCTCCTGAGTAGTTATGACTGTAGCCATATACCACCACGCCTGGCTGGCTGTTTTTTTTTCTTTTTTTGTATGGAGACAGAGTCTCATTCTTGCTCAGGCTGGTCTCAAACTCCTGGACTCAATAGATCCTTCCATCTCCACCTATATACGTTACTTTTAATGGACGCAGATAGTATGATTATAACTGAAAAGAATCATTGGAAAAATGAGTCTCATTTGATGGACAAAGAACTAAGGACAAAATGCTTAATTCTTTATAATATTTCTTTTTCTTTCTTTTTGAGACAGAGCCTCAAGCTGTTGCCCTGGGTAGAGTGCTGTGGCATCACAGCTCACAGCAACCTCCAACTCCTGGGCTCAAGCGATTCTCCTGCCTCCACCTCCGAAGTAGCTGGGACTACAGGCGCCTGCCACAACTCCTGGCTATTTTTTGGTTGCAGCCGTCATTGGGGTTTGGCGGGCCCAGGCTGGATTCGAACCTGCCAGCTCAGGTGTATGTGGCTGGCATCTTAGCTGCTTGAGCCACAGGCGCCAAGCCTGTAATATGTTTTTTAATGTCATTTCCTGGTCCCACCAAGAAGTACTTGCATAAAATGCAAGTTTGATTCTAGCAGTTTTTGAATATTTAAGGTGGATAAAGTGACTGAGTTTAACAGATATTTCCTCTTGTTCCTTTTAGGTGAATCTGGATTGGGAAAGTCGACATTAATCAACTCATTATTCCTCACAGATTTGTATTCTCCAGAGTATCCTGGTCCTTCCCATAGAATTAAAAAGACTGTACAGGTATGTATATTAGTATTGTTAGTTGAAGATAAGCTGGAATAACATTAATACCCACAAAACACATGTGACTTATTATGGTCCAGAGCAGCGGTTCTCAACCTATGGGTTGGGACCCACAGGAACTGTATTAAAGGGCGGCGGCATTAGGAATGTTGAGAACCACTGCTCTAGAGGTTGGATGCAATTTTGGTTTTAGTCAATATAAAGTGGTAAATGTGACTTAATAAAATTTTTAAAAAACCATAAGAAGTAGTACAGCTGATCAGAAAAATTGTCTTGATTAGAACCTTCCAAATTTGTCCTAAGGATCATCCTGGAGATGACACTGTGAGATTAGTAAATCAAACAGGGTTGTGCTGTTCAGTATGGTAGCCACTTGCCACATGTGACAAGTTGTCAATTAAAGTTAAATAAAATTTTAAAATGCAGTTTTTTCAGTTGCCCCAGACACATTTCAAGTGCTTAATAGCCACATGTGGCAAGTGGCTACAATTTGGGGCAGCACATATCTAGAACATTTCCATCATTGAAGAAAGTTGTATTGGACGGTATAGAGAAAGTGTGATACATTGAAAAGCTATTATTTAAATGTAGTATTCTGTTTTAGTCAATGAGATAATATTATAATTGAACGGCGGTAGCAATTCTGTTAAGACTTCCAGCCTGTGTGCAGTCTAATTTAGTCCTTCTCAGTCTTTAATTGCATTCAGATTAGCTGGGGATCTTGTTACATTTAGTTCTTATTCTGATAGATCTGAGGTGGCTATTTCTAATAGCTTCCCAGGTGATGCTGATATTGCTGGCTATTGGTTCCCACTTTTTTATATAACAAAGAGCTAGGATCAGTGTTTTTCAACCTTGTTTATCTCATGGCACACTCTAACCTGTAGTTAAACTTCTGTGCACACTTAAACTATGTTAGTTAAAAAAAGAATAAAGAAAATAATGTATTTACTGTACTTTGAATGTCTTTCAAAAATAATTTAATTAAATGATCTTTAAAAATTTTCATGGCACATCTAAAATCCTCTCACAGCACACCAGTTGAAAACCACTGCTCTAGACTTTAGATATGAACATTTTTCTTTAGCAACAAGGAGCCACAGCTTTTAAAATATGTGTAGTCCAAAATGAGACATTCTGCAAGTATAGAGTGCACCCCAAATTTTGATAACTTAATATAATGTAAGAAAGGAATGTAGTAGATCTCATTAATAATTTTTTGTGTTAATTAAATATTACAGTATATACTGTAATTACTATAATACTGTAATACTTCATTTCAGTAAAATTTATTAATTATACCTTTTAAAGAAGTGGCTACTAAAAGTACTTATGTGGCTCACATTATATAATATTTTGCAGTATTGCTCTAAAGTACTGCTTGAAAAAAATTGTTGGTCTGGTACAGTTATATATAGCACATGAACAGAGAGGAGGGGAGTAAATAGTTCTGGCTGCAGTGGGCTTCATCAAAGGTGATTGTTAGGGCTACATTTGAAAGAGAAATATTTCTGGCTGCAATGGGCTTCATCAAAGGTGATTGTTAGGGCTACATTTGAAAGAGTGGTAGAGATTATCCTAGTGCCAGGCTGGAAGGATAGTCTTTATATTCTGGGGAAAAAGTCTCTTATATCAAACTACCAAATGCAGTTTTGTAATTAGACACCTAACGGGTAATTTTGTGACATGAATATCTTATTTATCCCTTTTAAAGTCTATATTTTAGGATTTTTTTGGAGGAGGGATAGCCTTTATAGGGCTTGAGTTTTAAAATTGGCTGTAAAAATTTTGCTCAAAAAGACTTGATCCTACATGGCTTATTTTTTTCTGTGATCAATACGAAAAATTTTAATCCTAAGCAAGAAAATAAGCCTTTAAGTTTCTTAATTTGGGTATTTAAATGTAAAATCATTAAACTTGATATTTTAAGTGAACTCCGTACCGTGGAGTTCTAGGTTCAGAAATATTTAGTGTAAAAAATCTATTAGATAGTAACTGTCATTTACCCACCAATATTATTCTTGGTGATTATTGCTGGTGAGGAAATTTTCTGACTTCTCTTTTTAGTTGTAGTATTTGGCATTATTCCAGGCCAAAATTAATAATAAAACTTAATAATTTAGTGGATTATTATCATTTTTCTGGTGTTATTCTAAGCTCTTTAGCTGCATTGACATTTTTAATTCTCGCAGGAACTTTATAAGGTAGATAGTATTATTATCCCCATTTTACAATTAAGAAACTGAGACACACTGGTGGTGATGTGCCAGGGATTATGTGGTTGGTGAATTGGCAGAGTTAGTGTTCAAATCCAGTCATTCCTGTGTAGTTTGTACTTATCAAACTATATTATCTCTATATTGTAGACACTGTTTGTTTTATGGATTAACTAGTTCTTAATAAGTAGCTTAGCTTTTCTTTACTGTATGTTCCCCTCTTGGGATCCCGAGTTTTGCCCAACAGATTATCCAGTTTTTAGTTAATTTTGCGTTATTCTTTTAAATTCTGACATAGTGAGATAGTTTTCCCAATTAAGCACTTGAAATAAAAATGAAAGCAAAGTGATTTGATCAGTGAAACCATCATAGATGTATGATATACGAAGGTAGTTAAAAGGAGATAGAAAATGTCTATGTAGGCTATATAATCTGTCTTTTGCTAGCTATTAAGGGATACCTAAAGAAGTGATTTTTGGTTTTATTTTTTAAATCTCAAATGTCACCCCCATGTTTACTATTGCTTGTTAGTTTTGGATTTGCAAGCTAGACTCAGGTAGATACTGACTTCCCTTCAGGTACTAGGTGTGAAATTCCAGTAAACTACTGGGTCGATGACAGAAGTTAGTGAGCTCGTAAGTTTTATACCTTACTATGTTTTATTTTACTTTGATAAAGAGAATAGAACTATATTTCTAGCTCTCTGCACCCATGTAGCAATTCTGCCAGTGTCTGAACAGATGAAAGCATTGGCACGTGTAATCTCAGGTCTTCAACACACACATGTCTAGTTTGACATATGCATCAACAAATATTTGCTCAGTGAGAGATTGCTTATAATATAACTGAGCTTACTCTGTCATGGTCCATATAATTGCTAGAAATATGATTCTTATCAAATTATGAGGTTTTTTTTTTCCTTTTTATTTTATCTTCTAAATTTCAAAACGAGCATGCTTTTCTCAACAAAAAAATGTCTTTCAGGAAACAAGGGAACAATTTAAGCATAGAGTTTTATGAGTTTTCATATATGTACATATATTATCTAGAAAACTACTACCCAGATCAAGACATAGTGCATTTCCAGCAGCCTAGAAGGCTTCCTGGTGCTTCTTGTCATTCACTGTCACACCCCCCCATAGATTAATTTTGTTTATTCTTGAACTTCATATAGGTATACCCTTTTACATCTGTTTTCTTTCACTGAATATTATATCTTAATATACAGTTATGTTAGGTATAGTTATAATTCTTTTTCATTGCTGTATTTAACATTCCATTGTATTAATGTACTACCTATACCCCTTCTACTTAGATAAGCATTTGTGTTTTCAGTTTTTTGGTCATTTAATATTTTCTGTTATTTACTTAATGATTTGCAGAAGTTAATAGTAATCCCTTACATTTTAGGCTAGTATCTGTTAAAGAAGATGAACTATGCCCTCAATTTATTAGAAGTCATTTTACATTGGTCTAGTTCTAAAATACATTGTCTAAACTCATTTTATCTTCCTTTAAGGTAACATTTCAAAGGTTTCCTCTTCTATTGTGAATATCATCCTGACTCTCTATTACTTAAGAACAAAGGAGTAAGGAGGATGAGAGTATCTATAGTAAGACTTTTTTTTTTTTAATTAAATCATAGCTGTGTACATTAATGCAATCATGGGGTACAATGTGCTGGTTTTATATACAATTTGAAATGTTTTCGTCAAACTGGTTAACATAGCCTTCACAGCATTTTCTTAGTTATTGTGTTAAGACATTTATATCCTACACCTAGTAAATTTCACACGTACCCTTGTGAGATGAACGGTAAGTGTGGTCCCACCGATTACACTCCCTCCACCCATCCTTTCCCTCCCCTCCCATCCCTCTCCCCTTTCCCCTTCTTCTTGAGCTATAATTGGGTTATAGCTTTCATAAGAAAGTTATAAATTGGTTTCATAGTAAGACTGAGTACATTGGATGCTTTTTCTTCCATTCTTGAGATACTTTCCTAAGAAGAATATGTTCCAGCTCCATCCACGTAAACATGTAAAAGATAAAGTCTCCATCTTTCTTTAAGGCTGTATAATATTCCATGGTGTACATATATCACAATTTTTACTGAACTATTCATGGGTCAGTGGGCACTTGGGCTTCGTCCATGACTTAGCAGTTATGAATAGGGCTGCAATAAACATTCTGGTGAAATATGTGCCCAGGCCAATTTGTTCAAGAGTTTTCCCTGCACTTTCATATATCTTTGTTATAATGTGATTTTTGGTCTTCTGGATGTATACCTAGTAGAAGAATTATAGAATCGAATTGCAGGTCTATTTTTAGATCTCTTAAGTATTCTCCAAACATCTCCTAAAAGGAACATATTAGTTTTCATTCCCAACAGCAATGCAGAAGTGTTCCTTTTTTTCCACGTCCACGCCCGCATCTCTGGTTTTGGGATTTTGTGATGTGAGCTAATCTTACTGGAGTTAAATGATATCTCAAACTAGTTTGGATTTGCATTTCTCTGATGATTAAGAATGATGAGCATTTTTCATGTGTCTGTAGGCCATGTGCCTGTCTTCTTCAGAGAAGTTTCTCTTCAAGTCCCTTGCCCACGCTGAAATGGGATCACTTGTTCTTTTCTTGCTAATACATTTGAGTTCTCAGTGGATTCTGGTTATTAAACCTTTGTCAGAGATATAACCTACAAATATCTTCTCCCATTCTGAGGGCTGTCTGCTTGCTTGACCTACTGTGTTCTTGGATGTACAGAAGCTTTTTAGTTTGATCAGGTTCCAGCAGTGTATTTTTGATATTGCTCCAATTGCCTGGGGGGTCCTCCTCGTGAAATACTTGCCCAGGCCGATTTCTTCAAGAGTTTTCCCTGCACTTTCTTATAGTATTTTTATAGTTTCATGTCTTAAGTTTAAATCTTTAATCCAGTGAGAGTCTATCTTAGTTAATGGTGAGACGTGTGGGTCCAGTTTCAGTCTTCTACAGGTCCCCAGCCACTTCACCCAGCACCATTGTTAAATAGGGAATCCTTTCCCCACTGAATGTTTTTAATTGGCTTGTCAAAAATCAAATAACGGTAAGTAGCTGGGTTCATCTCTTGTTTCTCTATTCTGTTCCATACATTTACCTCTCTGTTTTTGTGTCAGATGCTGTTTTGATCACTGTCGATTTATAGTGTAGTCTGAGGTCTGGTAGCATAATTCCTTCTGCTTTGTTTTTATTTCTGAGTAATGTCTTGGCTAGTCAAGGTTTTTTTCCTGGTTCTGTATAAAACAAAGTATTATTTTTTCGAGATCTTTAAAGTATGACAGTGGAGCTTTAATAGGGATTGCATTAAAATTGTATATTGCTTTGGGTAGTATGGACATTTTAACAATGTTGATTCTTCCCAGCCATTAGCATGGTATGTTTTTCCATTTGTTAACATCTTCAGCTATTTCTTTTCCTATATTTCATAGTTATCTTTATAGAGATCTTTCACCTCCTTTGTTAGGTAAACTCCCAAGTATTTCCTCTTCTTTGGCACTACTGTGAACGGAATAGAGTCCTTGACTGTTTTTTCAGCTTGACTGTTTTTGGTATATGTAAAGGCTACAGATTTATGAGTGTTGATTTTGTAACCTGAGACGCTACTGTGTTCCTTGATCACTTAAGAGTTTTATAGTAGAATTCCTGGTGTTTTCCAGATATACACTCATATCATCTGTGAAGAGTGAAAGTTTGATCTCTTCTAACCCTATATGGATACCCTTGATCCTCTCTTCTTCCCTAATTGCCATGTCTAAGACTTCCATTACAATGTTAAAAAACAGTGGAGAAAACGGGCTACCTTGCCTGGTTCTTGATCTGAGTGGAAATGATTTCCGTTTAACTCTATTCAATACAATATTGGCTTTGGGTTTGTTGTAGATGGCCTCTATCAGTTTAAGAAATGTCCCTTCTATACCCATTTTCTTAAGTGTTCTGATCATGAAGGGATGCTGGATATTATCAAAAGCTTTTTCTGCATCAATTGAGAGAATCATAATGGTCTTTGTTTTTTAATTTGTTTATGTACTGAATTGTATTTATAGATTTACATATATTGAACTAGCCTTGAGACCCTGGAATAAAACCCACTTGGTCATGGTGCATAATTTGTTTGATGTGTTGCTGGATTCTGTTTGCTAAGATCTTGTTGAATATTTTCACATCAATATTCATTAGTGATATTGGTCTATAATTTTCTTTTCTTATTGGGTCTTTTCCTGGTTTGGGGATCAAGGTGATTTTTTGCTTCATAGAATGTGTTGGGTAATATTCCTTCTTTTCCTGTATTTTGGAAAAGGTTGAGTAATATAGGTACTAGTTCTTACTCTTTAAAGGTTTGGTAGAATTCTGATGTGAAGCCATCTGGTCTCAGGCTTTTCTTTTTCAGATTTCTTATAGTTGATGCTATTTCAGAGCTTGATATAGGCCTATTCCACATTTCCACTTGATTCTGGCTAAGTCTTAGAAAGTGGCATGCTTCCAAGTATTGGTCATTTTCCTTCAGATTTTCATATTTCTGAGAATAAAGTTTCTTGTAATATTCATTAAGGATTTTTTGAATTTCTGAGGTGTCTGTTGTTATTTTGTCATTGCCATTTCTGATTGATGAAATTAGAGATTTTACTCTTTTTTTCCTGGTTAGGTTAGCCAGAGGTTTATCTATTTTATTGACCTTTTCAAAAAAACAACTCTTTGATTTGTTTATGTGTTGTATAATTCTTTTGTTTTCAATTTTATGTAATTCTGCTCTGATTTTGGTTCTTTCTTTTCTTCTGCTGGGTTTGGGATTGGAATGTTCTTCCTTTTCCAGTTGCTTGAGATGTCTCATTACGTTGTTAATGTCTTCTCTTTCCGTTCTCTTGAGGAAGGCTTGCAGTGGTATAAATTTCCCTCTTAGGACTGCCTTTGCAGTATCCCAGAGGTTCTGATAATTTGTGTCTTCATCATCGTTTTGTTCCAAATATTTGGTAATTTCCTTCTTAACCGCCTCTATGACCCACCTATCATTCAACATAAGGTTATTTTGTATGAGTATGCAGATTCCTGTTGTTACTGAGTTCAACTTTTATTCCATGATGGTCTGAGAAGATGCAAGGAATAATTTCTGTTCTTTTAAATTTGTTGAGGTTAGACTTGTGACCTAGGATGTGATCGTTTTTGGAGTATTTTCCATGGGCTGATGAGAAGAATGTGTATTCAGTTTTGTTAGGATGAAATGTTCTGTAGATGTCTGTTAAATCCAAATATTGAATGGTTAAGTTTAAATCTGAAATTTCTTTGCTTAGCTTTTTATTGGAGGATCTATCCAACACTGCCAAAGGAGTGTTAAAATCTCCGACTATTATGGTGCTGGAGGAAATCAAGTTGCTCATGTCTTTTAGAGTCTCTCTTATAAATTGAGGCGCATTCTGGTTGGGTGCATAAATGTTAATAATTGAAATCTTATCAGATTTCATGGGCAGCGCCTATGGCTCAAGGGAGTACAGCGCCGGCCCCATATGCCGGAGGTGGTGGGCTCAAACCCAGCCCCGGCCAAAAAAAAAAAAAAGAAATCTTATATTGAATATCACCCTTAACAAATATGAAGTGTCCATCCTTATTTTTCCTTACTTTGGTTGGTTTAAAGCCTATTGTATGTGCAAATAAAATTGCAACACCTGCCTTTTTCTGCTTTCCATTTGCCTGAAATGTAGATGAGCATCCCTTTATCCTGAGTCTATATTTATCTTTTAAGGTAAAATAAGATTCTTGTATGCAGAAGTTATCTGGCCTGAGTTTTTGTATCCAGTCAGCCAACCTGTACCTCTTCAGAAGACAATTTAAGCCATTCACATTAATTGAGAATATTGATAAGCCTGTAGAATTTTGTGTATTGAGTTTTTTGAAAATATAGTGGACCTATTTTATCCTTTCACCACTGTGGAAGTTGGAATTTGATCAAAAGTTTCTGAGTGAGTTTACTTTTATGGTGGAGGATTGCGCTGGTCATTGCGGAGGATAGGTCTGAGAATATCCTGGAAAGCTGGTTGAGTTATGGCAAATTTCTTCAACATGTAAATGTCATTAAAGTATTTAATTTCTCCATCATAAATGAAACTCAGTTTAGCTGGATATAGGATCCTGGGTTGAAAGTTGTTTTGTTTTGGGAGATTTAAAGTCGATGACCACCCTCTTCTAGCTTGAAAGGTTTCAGCAGTGAGATCTGCAGTCATTCTAATATTCTTCCCCTTGTAGGTTATGGTTTTTTTTCATCTGGCTGCTTTCAGAATTTTCTCCTTCATATTAACTTTAGTGAAGTTAATTATGATGTGTCTTGGTGATGTCTTACTTGGGTTGAGTCATCCTGGGATTCTGAAACTGTCTGCTCTCTGAATTTCAGAATCTCTTGGCATGTCTGGAAAGTTTTCCTTGAAAAGGGCCTCTGTGCTTTGGGAAACAACTTCGTCACCTTCAGGAGTTCTTACAAGCCAAATATTAGTTAAATTTGAATAATCTCAAAGCTCTCTGAGAGTGATCTGTTTTTGCTCTCCATTTCTCTTCTTTGAGTCCTTGGGAGCATTCAAAAGCTTTGTCTCCTTGTCAGAAATCCTTTCTTCTGCTTGCTCCCAAGGAGCAAGGGATTCTACTGTATTTCTCAGATCTTTCAGGGCTGCAATTTCTTGTCTCGGTGTGTCAACATTTTTGGTGATTTTGTCTTTGAATTCTTTGATTTCTCGAGACAACTTTTGAATTGCTCCTTGAATTTCTTTCCAATTCCAAATTTACCTCTATTCTTTTAATCTTATTTGCAGTCCTAACTCTGAATTCAATTTCTGACATCTCAGCCATTTGTTTATAAATGAGATCTTCAGTTGTATCCACCTCATCGTTCCTTGGGGGAGTTGATCTACTCTGATTATTCATGTTACCAGAATTTTTCTGCTGATTCTGCCCCATGGTTATTTTACACCATTTGTCTAGATGAGTAGAGAAGGTGAAGTTGGGTTGGGGGAGGGACTCCTGGAGTAGTGATTAACCAGCCCTTTACCTGAGAGCTATGACTGGTGTCTGTACCTTTTCCCCTAGAGCTTTGCAAAGGATCCATACAGTGCTATGGCCTGAGACACTGGGGACTTACTTAGTGTGGTGGGGCTAAGTGGCTCTGTCTTATTTTCAGCTGGTCTCTCTGTCCTACCCTAGTGGATTAGTTACTCTGGTTTGAAGTCTCAGCTGTGGAGAAATACCGCAATTAAGTCACCCTGCTCCTGACGGGCAACAACTGGAAAAGGAAAATCAAACCTTCCTACAACCACACTCCCAGGGTACCACTTTGGATAGTCCTCAGGTGATTGGTCCAGTCTGAGAGATCCAAATCAATTGTCCCAGACAGCACCGGTCTCAAGTGAGGGAGTTCAAAAGGTCTCTGGCAACTAGATAGCAGGGGTCTGTTGTCAGCTCGAGTATAACTCATTCTGGTTCTCCGTGGAGTCAGAAGGACCCACACCCCACGACCCATGCACATGCATTAGTTTGGGAAGGTTGATGCCTCCTTCCCTACCTTGCACCTCTGTCGCACCTAGTGACTGGTAACCCTGCAGGGCTGTGACCCAGTTCCTTCCAGTGAGCAGATGCTCCGGGGTTTGAGCCTACCTGAGTCACAGAGAGATCTTATGTCTCCTCAGTCAGGTCTGTGCACTCTGCCACCATCCAGCAGGGGAAGCTGGGGTGGTTCACTCAGTTCCAGCCCCGCCCCTGATTGATGTTGCTGACATTTATATTAAAATTACAGAATTTGTGATTCTGTCCTGGCTGTATTCCTCGGTGGATCAGGCACTGTTTGAGTTCACAGAAACTGCGACTCAGTTCTAGTCTGTGCTGCTGCCCAGAGCTGGTGTTTCTGTTTCCCCTGCAGTCTGTGTTGGGATGGATGTGGCTCACACTCTGCTAGGAGTTCTATCCTCAGCCTGGCTGCCTTTGTCTCAGCTATGATCCCCTGAGGGCTAGGTGTTTCTTAGGCTAACTAAAGCAGTCCTGGGTCAGCCCCACCCTGTGAGTATACAGTCTTTGCACCCGTGTCTTCAATTCTCCTTTCTATCACGCTCCGCCCGGGCCGGTACTGTCTCAGGCATACCTTTTGCTCACGGGGTCTGCGTTACCTTCTCAGATCTATTCCGCCAGTGTCTGCCCCTGGAGAAGATGCCCGGCTTTCTCTGGTTGCCCAGAGAGATAGGGAGTGTCCTTCCACAATATCCCCAGGGGTGTGAGCCCTACTGTTTCTGCTGCTGTTGCTGCTGCTGCTCTGTACCAAGGGGTACCACCTTTCCCTTTCCTGTACGGTTCCTTCAGTCCACCGTTTTCTCCTTACCCCTGTGCCGCAGAATCAGCACAGACCTGCAACAGCCCATGCCCTGTCCACGCCTCTTAAGAAAATGTCCAAGAATCTGGCTTCCAGACCTCAGTGTGAGAGTGGAGGGGAGTGCTAGGAGTTCAGAATTGCAGGTAGAGAATATGTACAGTTTTATACAGTTTTATGCCTGGCGGGAGAGTGCCATGGCACCCTAGTAGGGGAAGGAGGTCCGGTTTTTAGAGGGTCGCTCCCTGGGATAAAATGGGAGGACGTTTGAATTCTGCTCACTTGTTTGTAGAAAGTATACTGCAATCTGTTCTCATGGGGGAGGGGACTCCCATCTGCTTGGTGATGGATTTTGTACCTTTTGTTTGTATCCTTGGGGTCACAGCTTACCTCGGCAGGATTGATATGCATTCTTCAACCTTCTCCCTTGGCTCAGCTCCAAACCATCAGCTTACTTGCTAAACTTCTGTCCTTTAACTCTCCTTCTGGACAAGAGCCTCTGTGGAAAGCTGGCTCCAGTCAGCCATCTTGCCTGTGTCTCCTATAGTGAGATTTTTAAGGCAGGGGCCTGTACATTGCAGTCAAATCTTTTTTCTTTGCCAAAACAAGACCCATAACATCTAAGAACTGGATTGAACCTGACTACAGTCACACATAAGTCTCTTTCCTGATTGAATCACAAAGATATTCTTAGGTGTACCAGAAAAAAGTTGAAGATCATCTAAACTCTTTTGTCCTTTTGCTCAGTAAAGAACATGTTGTATTAAGGCCAGTGCTAGAGTCATTCAAGAGACATGATGTAGTTAGAAAACAGAATGTAATCATCTTCTACTGTTGGCAGTTTCCTTACCAAGCCTAGTAGTCTAGTAGATGATCTGTCGTTGCAAGCTCATAAATGTTTTCAGTGGAGGGAAGTGGACACCAGTATTATATCTCAGGCTAGACATACTAGATTAGTAAAAACATGCCATCTTGAGTTTCAAAGGCAAATATCTGCACTCTTCTTGACCTTAACACTTTCTGGAACATTTCCAACTGTCAACAAAAAAACGAAAGAAAAGAAAAATCCTTTCCTATGATATGGCCAAATAAGGAGTGAAATTTTAATAGAGACCTCAACCTCGTATTCTTTCTTCTCCCTAAACATTATCTATTCACAAGAGGCTTATATCTTAAAAGGGAAATTCCATTTACTTTCACAGTGTTGCAGTGTTGGAAGGAAGAAGAAGCAGTTTACACTGAACAGAGAACTGGGCTTCCTGTATAACAGTGGTTCTGATTCAAATGAAATTTTCAGTATTAGATAGACGCTCTCTGAGATTTTCTGTTAACCTGAAATCATGGATCTATCACTGAGCTATGTGTTTCTCAATAAGAGCTGATGATAGTCCTGGAGTTCTTTTTACCAGTGGTTCTGAAAATTGAGTGTCCATCACAGTCCCCTGGAAGGCTTATTAAAACACAAATTGCTGAGTCCCTTCTTCTGAGATTTGTTTTATAATAGGTTTGAGGCAGGACCCAAAGAATTTACGTTGTGTTAAGTTCCCAGATTTCTTACTGCCAGTCTGGATACCACACTTTGAAAACTACTGTTCTGTAGTGTTCCTGGCCTATTGCAAACTAGTTTCATCCTATCTCTGTGGGGGAAAAAATAAGAGAAGGAACTGTTTTTCCTTAGTTCTTTCAGAATATTTTAAATTGAATGAGATAGCACCATTGTTACTTATGTTTTCATTCATATTATTAATATTTTTCCCAGGAGATTGAGGAAAATGACAGAAAAAACGGGACATTTGAGCTTCACTTCATGTTCCAATCTCAGATATAGATCCTCAGATTAACAAAATTTTTAAGAAAAATATTACATACAATGTATGTTTATATGGTAACAAATTTTCTTTTGTAATTTTATTGCATTTGACAACTTTAGAATCATGTTTTTGAAAAGCTATATTAATAATATATTAATTTTCTCTTCTATTACAAGAATTCTTTTGTGAAATGACAGTGTTTGTTTTTTTTTTTAAAGTTCTTAGTTGGCAACTTGGTATTGCTCTCTTTAAAGTTTTTTCTTGATCTGTGAAGTTCTGTATCAGCATCATAAATTTAAGTGGGTACAAAAATTTTGAAAGTAAGAGAAGGTGAAAGCAGTGGATTCTATATAGAGGACAATTTGCTGTATAGAGTCCTTGAAAATTTTGTATGGACCTTAATTCTGAAGCTGTCCTGGTCGGGTGAGGTGGCTTATGCCTGTAATTTTAGCACTCTGGGAGGTTAAGGTGATCCCCTGAGCGAGTTTGAGATTAGCCTGAGCAAAAGCAAGACTTCCATCTCTTCTAAAAATAGAAAAAAGTAGCTGGGTGTTGTGGTGGGTGCCTGTAGTCTCAGCTACTCAGGAGGCTGAGGCAAGGAGATCTCTTGAGCCCAAGAGTTTGAGGTTGTTATGAGCTATGATGCCACAGCACTCTATCCAGAGCACAGAGTAAGACTCTGTCTCAAAAAAAAGAAAAAAGAAAAAGAAACTGTCCCGTTGATATCAATTCAATTTTGATAGCCTTTTGAACCACATAACAGGTATTTGAGTGCTTGTCTTACATCAGGTGTTGGGGGCTGTAATGGTGATGGACACAGTCAAAGTTCTCAAAGATCTCACAGTCATGTGAAAAGTACAGACACATAATTATTATTTAGTGAGAAAGATGCTCCAGTAAGAGCATAGAGGTATAGAGGTGACTTTGGCAAGATAGATTTTAGTGAAGTGGTAGGGATGGAGGGCAAGATGGCAGTGGATTGAGAAGTGAGTGGTAAGTGAGTCAGTAAAGGTGGGTGATAGCTATGAAGGGATGAAAGAGAATATCTAGAGGTGAGTGTTGAGGACTGAGAGAATTGTTTATTTCCAGAAGAGACTTGAGAATGGTTATATCTTATGAGAATCAGTCCCCAAGAAATGAGAGGTTGATGGGGAATAGTGTAAACAGTTGTCAAGATGACTCTAAAATGAAAAGTGATCAGATCCCCAGCATCAGTTGAGAAATTAGACTTAGAAAGAAAGAGGTCTATTCCATACAATGGGAAAGGCACAGTGCTGATTCAGACAAATTGGGAAAGCTCTTATCTGTACGTGGAGATGTTAAGGTATTTTGCTGAGCATGGTGGCATACATGATAGAGTAGGGGGCTCAGAAGAGCCATACTGGAAAGTGGGAGAGGTGTGAAACTAAGAAATACATATGAGGAGTATTAGATGGCAGGGAAATTCCTTTTGAAGTTGAAGGTAATGAATTTTATGGTGTGGGAACAGAAAAAGTGATAGATGCGTTAATCCAGAATGAAATCTGAGTTGAAAAGAGAAAGAAATAAAGGTTTTGGGAAGAGGATTGCTAGTAGAAAATGAAAGAGGGGGTAGGCCTTGAGGTCTCAGTGTAAGGAGACAAGGTTGTGAGGGGTGGTGAATCATAGAGTAGAGGCAGAATTAGCGTCTTTGCATCAACTTTCTTCTCAATATAAGTGGTTCTCAACCTTCCCAATGCCGTGAACTTTTACAGTTCCTCATGTTGTGGTGACCCTCAACTATAAAATTATTTTTGTTGCTGCTTCATAACTAATTTTGCCACTGTTATGAATCGTAATGTAAATATCTGATATGCAGGATGTATTTAGGCAACCCTTGTGAAAGGGTTCAGCCCCCAAAGGAGTCGCGACCCACAGGTGGAGAACTGCTAATATAGTAGTTCTGGGTTTTAACATGAAAGAGTTAGTCTTTTGACACAACTGTTGTACTATTGGTCATTTCCTCTTCCATTTTCTTTTGGAACATGAAGTAAGATGATGTGTCTTTTGAGCCATTAAAATAATGAAAATACATAGTTCCTGTGTTTGAGCTAAGTGGAATAATAACTCACATTTTTTAAGTCTCTTTCAGAGTTTTGGCCATAATACCGTTAATTCACTGAACAAGTTATAGGTAGAGGTGAGCTCTTGACAGAAAATTAACTGTCTCTTCAAAATTTTTGTATTTAATTAAATAACATTTTATATTTATTTTTATATATGGCTCCTAAACATTAGGTTAGAAAAGTTCAGTGTATTAACAGTCTTCTGGATATGAGTCTGTGTAATAAACATTGAAAGTTTGACCTTTTTTTTTTTCTCAGACTGAAAAACTAAACAATATTAGAAAAATGAGTATGTTGGAAGCTAGGAAGCAAAAAGAGACCTCAATAGATTGGTTATATATAAAAAATATAATAAGCTTTAGTTTTATTTATTTTTCAGACAGAAACAGTTGAAAATGCCCTTGATTCATTCCTTTGGCATTAAATTATGCATTTAATCTTGGAGAACTCTGAGTGATGCTGTAAAATATGCCGATATGACCTGCTTAAGAAAAGTGCATGGGAAAGTGGCCATTTGGAATAGATTGTTAAGAAAAGTTTGAAATTCCTGGACTTGAACCGATTTGTTTTCCATGGATCCCCTGAGGATACTTGCAAACCCAGATGATAGAATATAGTTGCATCCTGTGAATGGCACTAGTTTAGTTTTCTAGAAACTAGTCAAGTTTTCTGGATCTCATCCATATGTTACTAATTTCTTTGTATTTGACTATGTATGGATGTATAGAACTTCATAGACCAGAGAAGAAAAGGATACTTACAAAAACAGACTTTGTATTTATAAGTTCCAATCTTAATTGTTCTTAGCAAGTCTGTAAGTAACTCGGTTGCTGAACTGATTTTTTTTTTTAAACAAGGAAACATCTTAAAATTTAAACTATTATGTTAAAGTGTGAGATTGGCATACAGCCTATTACTAAAGGTATTGGTTTGAAATAAAATTGGGAGATGATTCGTGTGGAAGAACTATATTTTGGCATCAGTTTCTAGTACAGTACTATGTCATTTAAAACAATTGTTAGGTAAAGGGGTGGTATGATTACTTTGGATACTTCTGTGATAGTTACTGTAAATAAATAAATGACCTGTTTTTATGAAGGTGAATTTAAGATATAGTAAGATGTTAAATTTGATCAGGTAGTTTGTGACTAGAAGACCACCAGATAAATAAGATGTGAACTTCCTAAGCCAGATTAGATGATAGTGTTTAAATTTTTTTGTTTTAGTTTTGATAAACTGACACTAATGAATCTGATTATTTTCTCTGAGTTATTTTTTGCCTCCATCATATTATTATGATAACCTGATATCAGATGAGCTATGTTATCTTTTTTATGTGGTCTGTAACAGTAATCTCCCAAATTATATGTATCCATTAATGATACTCAAGATGATCAGAAAATATTACAACTCTAATTTATCGATGTTTACTTTTTTAGTCTACAGAGAAACTAATACATATTAATATTAAATATTCAGATACTCAATAGTACATAGTAGATAAAACAAGTGTATTTGGGATGCTCATATTTTTCCCTGATACTTTATACCAAAATCAAAGCAGTTTGAAGAACATTCATCTAAAAAATGTTGGTTTTCTTATTTGTCTAAGATAAGAAGCTTCTTTATAGACATACATGTCCAAATATCAATCAATTTTTTTTAGTTTTAATATGCTTTGCTCTTTTTTTTTTTTTTGTAGAGACAGAGTCTTACTTTATCGCCCTCGGTAGAGCGCTGTGGAGTCACAGCTCACAGCAACTCCAGCTCTTGGGCTTAGGCAGTTCTCTTGCTTCAGCCTCCCGAGTAGCTGGGACTACAGGCACCCAACGCCCGGCTAATTAATATGCTTTGTTCTTGATAATAAAATTCAGTTAACAAAAAAACTCTGACTTGCTATAGACCTTTGCTGTTCAGTTCCTAGCCATACAAAGTTGTACAAATTAGTTCTCAAACTCATCCTAGAAAAAGTGCTACATACGTCATTGCTAAATATCACTATGGTCACCTTCAAAGTACTTCCCTTACAAGCTACGCACCGATGCCAGCGCCTAGTCTACCTTTCAAATCACTCTTTCTAGGACAGAAGTTCTCAACCTGTTTCTAGGACAGCAGTTCTAAACCTGTGGGTCGCGACCCACAGGAACTATATTAAAGGTCTGCAGCATTAGGAAGGTTGAGAACCACTGTTCTAGTATGAGTCTGTGACCTTAATTGTCTGACTTCATACAACAGCTCTGATGGCCATTCAAGCAAAAGAGTTCCAAAATTGCTTTGAAGGGGGGACTAGGCACTGGATTGGTTCATAGCTTCCCAAGGGGAGTACTTTGAAGTTGATGATAGTGATATTTACCAATGAGATTTGTAGCACTTTTTCTAGAATGAGTTCGCAAACTTAATCGCCCAACGTCATAGGTGGCTATTTAAATTTAAGTTACTTCAAACAAATTAAAGTTAGATATTCAGCTCCTTATTTGTACAAGTCACATTTTAAGGGCTACCACATTGAACAGTGTGGATGCAGAGCAAGTCTATTGTCTCAGAACATGTTACTGAAGAGTGTTACTACATATATTCTTATTCTACAATCTTAGTTTCAACTTCTCAGTCTCTTCATATATATCAGCCAACATTTATAAAAAATTTCAAAGGGAAATAGAACAAATAACAACAATCTCTAAAGGTTTATACCAAACCTTTTTTACCCAGAAATTAATCACTGTTACTTTCCAAATCCTATTAATCAACATAAATGGTTGAAGCTGCTTTTCATGTGCCTATGATCACATTTTCTCTAAAGTCTGGTAGTGCTTAATTTATGACATCTTACGGCATTTAAAACTCAAAGTTTGATTTGAGTATAATTTTTGCCTTGTAAATTAGCCTATCACATACCTGGCGCCTCTAGCCTTAATAAGTAATTGATATAAATGTGTATTGAATAAAATCCTGTCCTTTTGTGAGGGAATTATTTCCCTTTTCTGTTTGAGTCAGTTTGCTTTATCTCAGGCTCCTGAAAACTGACAGTTTGCATTTAGCAGCAGCATGTGCCCCAGATGAATGATATATACCTTCTGATGCAGAGCGTGGGGTTACAGACTGTCTTAAATTGTGTGAGGAACTGTTACTTTTTAGGTCCAATACTCTGTTTCAAACAGAACATTTTTAAAAATTCTAAAGAGAACTGAAGATTTTAATTAGAGCTAGAAGGATTTCACCCTATCAGAATACTTTTATTTTCTACTTTCTGAACTTTTGCTGATTATATTGTCCAGAATATAAAATATCACATTTGAGAAGAGGATTGGACCTTAGCCATGACATAAACACAAGGGTCATTGCAACCATGCTGAGAAAGAATTGGTAATGGTAATAAGGTCACTTGAGTAATTAGTTTGGACCAGACTTAGCAATAGTTGAGGAAGGCATCCTAAACTATTGTTCAGAAGGCTTGTCTGATTAATCACATTTGAATGCTATGAATTACTGACCCACCCAATTTGTTTATTTGCATTATTAGATTTGCATTTAAGTTATATAAGCATTACATGATGTTAATAGCTATTACTATTTATCACTTGCTATATTCTTCTTTATATTAAGTATGAGCCATAAACCCAGTGTGAGTTTGCCAAGAGATTGGCATACTATTTACATAAGTGCTTTTCTTTCAAGTAACAGAACTTCCAGTGTCCATAAATCATGGTTCTAAGAAAATTATGGGGGTTGGGTAGATTTAATTTAAGAATAGTTTCCCAACTGGTTTTGATAAACTTGAGTGTGCCTACCTCATACCCCTGTAGGACACCACTGGTGTTTACATATATTAACATCAACACCAATAACTCTTACAGGTGGAACAATCCAAAGTTTTAATCAAAGAAGGTGGTGTTCAGTTGCTGCTCACAATAGTCGATACCCCAGGATTTGGAGATGCGGTGGATAATAGTAATTGGTAAGATGGGTTTGTCCTCACAGTTTCCCAATGCATTTGAGGTACCAATGTAGTTAGACGTTTCTGCTTAACATTGTAAAACTTCTCATCTTAGCAAAGGTCACTGAACTTTAAGTGATATGACTCGGGTTCATGTACCAACCTTGCCACTTATTTGACAGTGTTGCTTAGCAACTTCTTTGACCTAATTTTTTTCCTATAAAGTGAAGATAATATCTATTATAAAATTGTTTTTAAGACAAATTCTAAAACAGCATAGCTAGATATAAGAATTCTCATCACTGTAAGAAATTTAAAACTTTTCATTTTGCTATAATTTTACCCATTTGTATAAATTACTTTCTGTCACATCCTAATTTAAATTTGATTTTTAGACCTTCAGTTTTTCCATAATTCCTAAGTGAAGAAAATAACCATGAAATTTTAGTCTGAGGTAATAGTCTTAGTATTCTATAAAAAATACTTTTCTTAAAGTTCCATATTATTTTTGAGGTAGTTTTCTGTCAACCCTTATAACTCATACTAAATAAATTCCTCATGAGGTTTATATATTGTTTAATCTAGCGGTCCCAAGCCTTTTTGGCACCAGAGACCAGTTTCACGGAAGAAAATTTTTCCACAGACTATGGTGAGAAGGGGTAAGGTGGATGGTTTTGATATGCATCTGCAATGAGTTGATTTATTATGGTCTCTGCGCAGTCAGACTTCTCTGCTAATGATAATCTGTATTTGCAGCTGCTGCCCAGGACTAGCATCACTGCCTCAGCTGTACTTCAGACCATCAGGCATTAGGTTCTCTTAAGGCAATGGTTCTCAACCTGTGGGTCACAACCCACAGGAACTGTATTAAAGAGCCATGGCATTAGGAAGGTTGAGAACCACTGTCTTGAGGACCTTGCAACGTAGATCCCTCACATGTGTATTTTACAGTAAGGGTTGCACTCCTGTGAGCATCTACTGCCATGATCTGGCAGGAGTGGAGCTCAGGCAGAGATGTGAGCCATGTGAGCAGATCAGTGCTTGCTGCCTGCCCCTGCACTTGCTGTGCAGCCCTGTTCCTAGGTTCTGTGTACCATAGACCCAGGAGTGGGGACCACGGGTCTAAACGTAATCTCTTCATTTGAAATTTAAAACTCTCTGAATGTAATTGTTTTCATATTGTGATGTGTCTTAATGGTGATAAATTTATCAGTGCAAATAATATACTAATAATTAATTTAGCTGTGTTTTGACACTAAACTACTTTTCATTTGGGAAGTTTTATAATAATGAATCAAGATTTATTCAATATAATATATACCTGTTTTTAAATCAGTATATAGAAAAATTGGAGATGTTTTCCGTGAGTAGATTGGTTTTGCCTATTTTAAAATATTATTGTCCTTCAATAGTCATCAGTTGTTTATTCATATGTAGGAATACAACTTAATTGTTTTGTTTATCTGCTTTCTTTAGCTGGCAGCCCGTTATCGACTACATCGATAGTAAATTTGAGGACTACCTAAATGCAGAATCTCGAGTAAACAGATGTCAGATGCCTGATAGCAGGGTGCATGCAGTGTTGTTTATACTTCATAGCTCCTTCTGGACATGGGTCAGTATCTTGATGGTTCTGATATCTTCTTTTGGTTGTTTCGTCTTAAAGTCTGTAACTATACCCAATAATAAAGTACCAAAGTCCGTAGAGAAATGTCTTAGAAATGACCTTCTCAAGTCCTATAAAAACAATGTTTTACTCTTTATTTCCTCATTCATAAGGATTTTACCTGCTTCTGGAAATGAACGTTTCCACCATGGTTTGAGGTCTCAGTGTGTCTAATTCACCTTTCATTTTGACCATTTTGCCACTAATCAAACTATTAGATGAAGAGAAGCTAGTTAGATTTAGACATATTCTAAGAAACTCCAGAGATATTATTTATAGTAAGTCTGTTGGAGTTTTGTTATCAAAAATGCATTAGTGGGTGGCGCCTGTGGCTCAACGGGCTAGGGCGCCAGCCACGTACACCTGAGCTGGCGGGTTCGAATCCAGCCCAGGCCCGCCAAACAACAATTATGGCTGCAACCAAAAAATGGCCGGGTGTTGTGGTGGGCACCTGTGGTAATCTCAGCTACTTGGAAGGCGGATGCAAGAGACTCGCTTGAGCCCAGGAATTGGAGGTTGTTGTGAGCTGTGTTGCCACAGCACTGTATCCAGGGTGACAGCTTGAGGCTCTGTCTCAAAAAAAAAAAAAAAATGCATTAGTGTCAATATTCCCTTGTGTCAATTTCTTCTTCAGTAAATCTTTTGGGCTTCTGTTTTACCTTAGCTGTCACAGTAACATTGTTTAGGTTTTACATAGTTAGTAATAACCTTCTGCTTATTAAATTTAGACCTAAGTATAGGTATTCATCTGATCTGATTGTTCTGTTTGTTAGCAGTTAGTCTCTACTCTTTTTTGGTTCTCATTCTTTGTACTTCCTCTATTATTTTGAGTAGATATTTGTGTCATTATCAACAGCAGATGTTTCAAATTACTCTTCTTTAGTCTTTTTCTTTGGGTAAATGACTTGGCATAATTCAGCCACCTGATGATTGAAACCCCACTATATATCTCCATCAAAAGGAACTGGACTATTATCTAGCATCAGACTAAACAGCATCAAGGCATCTCTCTTCCAGATTACAGGAATATTAACCAATTTCTTTATAAGTGTACCTTTCTCTTCTATTTTCAGCTGCTTTCTCCATCTCTTTTCTAGAAGAGCTGATGCTTGTTATTATCACTCTCTTTCTTGATAGAGCAGGGAGCCTGAATTATATAGTTCATATATAATATGAATATTATATTCATGCTGTCAGATCAGAGTGGTGAAAATACTTATTGTATTTATTTTTTTAAATTTCAGAGTATTAAGGGATACAAATTTTTTTTTTTTTTTTTTTTTTGCAGTTTTTGGCCGGGTCTGGGTTTGAACCCACCACCTCCGGCATATGGGGCCAGCGCCCTACTCTGTTGAGCCACAGGTGCTGCCCCAAAATTGTTACATGGCTGGCTTTTGTAATGCTTGAGTCAGGGCTATTAGTGTGTCCATCGCTCCAATAGAAAGAATAGTGTTCATTGTACCCATTAGGTAGGTTTTTATGCCCCCCCCCACCTATCCCCCTCCCCTTATTGATTTCCAACTCCTTTTATGTCTTAATAATTTTCTTCTACAATGTTCTGAAAAATTTATATGTTAAAATTACTAAATTGACTCACTTACTTAAAAGCCTCCAAAAAAGTAATCTCAAAAATATAACATATTGTATAGCTTTTTAAGAGCACTTATGTAGTTTCTTCTTGAATTTGTATTTTTTTATCATTCTTTTTATCATTTTTTTCCTGGAAGCCAGCAGAGTGAAATCTTAATCTGCAGTAAAGTTAATAGAAAAATTTTAACCAGTTTTATTATTTTAAATCTTTTGGGCTTTTTCCAAGTTTTAGTAATTCCCATGAAATCACAGTCTTCTTATCCCCTTGGGGGAAATTATATTTCTTAAAATTTCGTGGGAAATAGAAGCTTTTTTAAAAGAAAAACTTTTATATGATTCAAATAAAGTGTAGTGGCTTTGGGCCATTTATTGTTTATCACCAGAAATAAGAGTTTAAAATTTTTATTTTCTATATATAAAAATGTGCTTTTGAACAGCTTCTCATCTTAACTATTTTTAGAAATAGAGCAATGTTTTGCACACTGGTATATAATAATATGGATTACGTAAAAAAGCATTGACACTAAATTTAATGTAGAGAGTTCTAAATTCCCTGCTCATTCCAGACTGAAATTCTGTGCAATTTAATAAATGAATCAGGGCCTTTCTATCTCATCTGGATAGTCCCTGGGTTCCGTTGTTACAGGGATTTTGTTTTTAGGACCTGCTTTGTGATCCAAGTATGAATTGGTCAGTGGTAGATTTTCAGTATCTCCTGCTTTATCCTACGAGTTTCATCACTGGGTGCAGGGCGAATTTATGATTTCAGTCATTACTGCTTTATTTGCTTTGTTCACTGTTTTGTAATTGCTCTTAAAATTGAAAACTAATTTGAAACCTAAATTTTAAAATTGTGTTTTATTCTTTAAGTGTTGATTGCCACTTTGTCATTCTGTAAGTTTTATATAGAAATTTTTTTCCTCATAGAAATACATATGTGTATATATATAAAATAAATAGTTGTCATTTGCCCTGTAGTCGTTTATTATGCTAAAGAGTGTAGCCTTAAGGTTAAATACTCTTTTCCCTCTAATGTGAGTTTGTCATCTAGAAACTCTATAAAGGACTTAATTGCTGTTTAAAAACAATATTTAAAAACACAAACTTGTTGTGGCACCTGTGGCTCAAAGGAGTAGGGTGCCGGCCCCATATGCCAGAGGTGGCGGGTTCAAACCCAGCTCCGGCCAAAAATTGCAAAAAAAAAACTAAAAACTAAACTTGTTGATGAAAAGAAGCGATATAAAGCTAAATGGACAAAGGAAAAAATCGCAACCAGAATATAATCTGATTTGAACTAAATGTTTTCTGTTTTTGATTTTTTGTAAGCTTCTGAAGGATTTGATTAGGACTCTTACAAGGCTTTACCTTTTTTTCTAAAGTTTTATTTTTAAACTGATGTAAATACTCTTTGGCTCTTTTGTTTTTAAGAAGTTGACTTCCTGAATCTTCTTCTTATGGTTATTTTTAAATGTCTTTTAAAATGTCTTTTTAAAAGTTGCAATATTATAATAAATATTCACACCTTATTTTCCTTTTAAATGTGAAACCTTAATGGATTTTTTTACTTTAATATTTTGTATTAAATGCTCTTAAGAGTTATTAAAATTTTAGAGTCATTGAACTCTGCTTTTCTGTCACTGGCTTATGCAGGTTTATATCTTTGTATAAGTCTATGAAATAGCTTAATGAAGCAATAGCAATTTAAGTTTGTCATGAGTATAAACTGGAAAGTGAACTATAAAAATTTAGACATCTGAGATTGATTGAATAGTCTGTGTTTTTCATATTTAGTGTTGTGTGTAGATTGATATAAAGAAGTAAAACAAAATTTTTTCAAAGATGGGTAGGTTCTTTCCATTACTACTAGTGAAGTAAGGGCAGTATTTACAGATAATGTAGATAGTGTAGTGTTATTCCATCCACACACTCTTTTCCATTGTGTTCCCTATTTTCTGAATGCCAATATAAAATTTCAAGAGATTGAAGATAAGGGGAATTTGAATAGGAGGCAGCTATCTTAATTCTTTGTATTTGTTTTCCTCTTTCCTTTCCTTACCTTTATCTACTTTCCTGCCAGCCTCACTACCAGAGTGAGTTATAGTATTCTTTATCAGTAAAAAAGAATACTTTATTAGTCTCTGGATCACTATATCTGCAATTTTAAAAATATATTTATTTCCCTTTATTTTAAAATGTTAGTCAATTTAATTATAGTCAGTAAAATTAATAAAATTAGACCTTCATTCCATTTTTCTCATTTTTTTAAACTTTAAAATGATATTCTTATGCAAAAATATTTCATTATCTTTATTCTTATGGAATATTAATTTTTAGTATATGCTAGATGTGAGGACTTCCTTTGGTTATCATTTAGAATTACTAAAGGACATAAGGAAAATCACAGCAACTTTTTTTGTCAACAAATATTTGGGCACCGTTTCAGGTGTTGGAAGCCATGCTAAGTGTTAATCAGAGGTCGAAGTATGGTGCTTTCAAGGAATTGTGAGAAGTTTTAAAAAGGCTGGCACATTGTGAGGCCAGCTGGAGAATCTGTTCTTCATAAACTTTGTAAGCCACACTAAGAAATCTGGCCTTTAATAAAGGAATGACTCAATCAAATTTGCATATAGAAAGATCACTGGCTCCAATGTGAATGATTTGGAGGGAAACCAGACAGTTGTTGTTACCCATTCCAAAAATCTTGATGGCTTGAACTAAAGTAATGTACGTGAATGGAGGTACATCTATAAATATATTAGAACCTCCATAATTGACCACCTCCTTAAGTTGACCTATTTTTCATAGACCAGACATGCACCACATATATGTATCAGTACAGTAAGCCCAGTTTCTTATGTTGATCACCTCTGGGTGTTGACCTGTTTGTTACAGTCCCTTGGGTGGTCAGTTTACAGAGGTTCTACAGTATATTTATTTAGCAGGTCTTGGTGAGGCTTTAGAAGAGGACTAGAAGAGAGAGGATTCCTAGGTTGCATGCTAGAGTAATTGGGTAGATTGTAGTTCCATTGACTGAGATAGGAAGTATAGAAAAGGACAAAACATGGAGGTTTAGATGAGCTTTTAAGGAGCTCATGGATATCCTTATATCCACTGGGTAAGCACAAATCTGAAACTTAAGATCTGGGCTGGGTGTGAAGATTTGGGGATCATTGGCCCATGGAACATAATAGAAATCCATTGTAGTGATGATAATCATACAGAATGTAGAGTAAGAAGAGAAGAGAACTTAGCTCTTAAAGGACTAGCTTACAGAGAGGATCTTGAAAAGTATCCTAAAAAAGAAGAGCTTGTGAAGGAAGGCAAATTAGTAATGGTGATTATTTGTGAACCTGCTGGAGTGTTACATACTGTGTGCTGAGGATATAGATGAATGATAAAGTGAAGTACTTGGTGACCTTCTTGAAGGTATAGATGCAAGGCAGAGGCAGCAGCCAGAGGTAATGGACAAAAGGGATGTCATAAAAGATTCTCTGTTGAGCCTCTTGTCTGAGAAAGATGGGGATAAGAACTGAATAGTTGAAAGAAGACCACCATTTTCTTTTTTCTTTTTTAAACCTTGCGTATTTTGAGTATCAAATACAGAGACAATCCTAGGAAATTCTGTTAGGAGCCTTTCTGTTTTTTCTAGTTTTTTTCTCTTTAGCACTAAAACCTTGTGACCAGAGTTTTGAAAGGCAAGAGTCAAAGCCTTCAACACTCCAATGCTTCTGGAGGTCCCGTTCTATCTGTTACTGGCCCAATACATCTTCAGAGAGTGTTTCCTTCTGATAAGTAACTAAAGTGGTTTCACTGTATTTAATTTAGCATTGAGAATATGAAGAATTTATTGCACCAAACTGATCAGATTAATTATTGTGTATTTCAGACTTAAACCATTGGATATTGAGTTTATGAAGCGTTTGCATGAAAAAGTGAATATCATTCCACTTATTGCCAAAGCAGACACGCTCACACCAGAGGAATGCCAACAGTTTAAAAAACAGGTGAGCAAGTTAACTTGGATTTCTTGTACCATTCCCATAATTTGCAGTTTTTATTACTTTTAGTATAATGTGTTGCAGTGCATTTTTCTTGGTGCTTAACTGTGTTATATTTACTGTATTAAAAATATCTTTTGAAAATAATCTTCTGCCTTAGTTTTCTCCTCAAAGCTCTTATCCGTTATTATAGTACCTTTATCCTTTGTCAGTTTTTTTAAAAGGCTATTTAAAATATTTTCTTTATATACTACCTCTTCCCCCTACAGGGTGGTTCTCAACCTGTGGGTTGCGGATCGAACAACCCTTTCACAGGGGTCGCCTAATACCAGATATTTACAATACAGTTTATAATAGTAGCAAAAATTACTTAGTTATGAAGTAGCAATGAAAATTTTATGGTTGGGGGTCACCACAACATGAGGGAACTGTATTAAAGGGTCGCGGCATTAGGAAGGTTGAGAACCACTGCCCTACAGCTTTTAGAATTGTTTTCTTAGAATAAATTTCCAGTAAGAGGTTTATTCTTTCAAAGGGTATGATTATTGTTATGGCCCTCTATCCCCCTCCTCCCACCCCTATGAATTCTGTCATGGTGCTATCTCAAAACCGTCAAATTCCTTTTATTATTGGTATAGCTGTTTCACTATAACTTTGTTATAATTTTTATTTAAAAAAAAAAAAACTTTTTTGGAGTGAAGTGGTACCTAATCATTTCTTTAGTTTTTAATTTTATTTTCCAGGAAGGTTGAACATTTTTTAAAGCAGTCACTTATTTTTTATTTCTTTTGCGAACATCCTGTTCAAATCTTTATTTTTTTCCTCTAACAATATTCCTCCTCAAGTCTTTTTTATTTTCAGTGTTCAGTTCTCTCTCGTTTTTAACAAATATACTTCCTTTTTTCTCTTTTGTGCCTTATATTTTGATTTTTGTTTTCATTATACTTTATGTGATATATAGTAGTTTATACTGTTTTTTGAATCCATGATCATGAGATTAAGTATCACGCTCTACTAACTGAGCTAGTGGTGAGAGACCACTCAGCTATTTTTCTAAACTTGTGTTCTGTTATCTCAATAGTATTGAGTTAAATAAGGATAAATTTTCCTCACTTTATTATCTTTGGTTTATTATATATTACATTTTATGAAATGTAGGGTCAGGTTTGGGCATCCTATCCCAGTAGTCTTATTTTTTATTTTAGGCCATTGTTATATTTTTTAAAACACAGCAACTTCATATAATATTTATAAATATTTCTTACTGTCCTTATAGTTCACTTTGTAACAAAATACTTTGTTTTTTCACCTTTTTTTACTATAAATTTTAGAATACTTTAAAGTCTATAACAAAAATAAAAACCTGTTGAAATTTGCTTTGAAGGTGTGTTAAATTCATGCAAATTTTTAGAATGTTTTAGTACATTGTTTTTACTATTTAAAAATAATAAATAGTATCTAAAAATCTAATAAATAATATATCTAATAAAACTAATACATTTATTTCTCAATTTTAGCTTTTATTCATTGCCATTTTTATTTTGTAATATGCCCTTTCTAAGTTTCAATTGTGAATAATTTCTCCTCTTTGTTATATATATATATATCAATTTGGATTTGTGCTGAGAACTTAGAAATAAAAAAGATAAAAACATAATGATCTCTACTTCCAAATTGGTCATGTTCTAGTAGTAGTATAATTTTCTTTTTTCAAAATGCTCATTTTAAATCATCTTAACATACAGTCTCTAAGAACAACTCCTCTTAGAGCTACCTGCTCTTGTTTGTTTTTCTCTTCCATCCAAGTACTTGTCGCTTCATAGTTTATTCTCGTGTTTGTTTCTATATAGTTACATACTCAGTTCTCTAAGATGTGTGGTCCTCTTTTTTCCAGTAGCAATTTTTCCTTCTATTTACTTCTACCTAGTATAATACCATGTAATGCATTTTGTTTTGTTTGCTGTTTCTGGGCCCTGCCATGACATTCAGCCCAGAACATAAGCACAGAAAGGGAAGCTAGTCATGGGTATCTTAGCCAGGAGTTTGTTACAGGTTCAAATAGGGTAGGTAGTTGAAAATTATTTGGGTATTTATATGGTATTTAGAATTTGGAGTGATTTTAGGCAAGAAAGTTAAAGAGTTTTATTTGAGCTAGGTCGTTTCTGTTGCGTTTTGCTAAGTTGTCTGCATTCTCCTTATAAATCACTTTCTGGACTCTGACATCATTTTTGGAACTCTTGGTATGTTAGCCATATGACTTTAACACTTCTGAAGTAATTGGATTTTTGTATTTATCTATCAACGTTATAATTTAAAAAAAAGGATCAGTATAGTACTTTGATTTTAGATTACAGTTTTATATCATTGAAAAACAGTAAAGAAACTGAAACTGAGGAACCATAGAGGAACCCAAAAGCAAATACTGAAAATAAGGCTAATGTTCTAATTATGTGTGGTACTCTTTTGCTAACTAATTCTTCCATTTTAGATTATGAAAGAAATTCAGGAACATAAAATTAAAATATATGAATTTCCAGAAACAGATGATGAAGAAGAAAATAAGCTTGTTAAAAAGATAAAGGTAGGTTCATCCTTATAGATACTAAAATGATATGGGGCCTTAAAAATATACTGTGATATCCATAGGAAAGACCAAAAATACTAGTGTTAGCTTATGGAATGCATAGGGAGATTATTTAGTGTTGAGTTCAACTTTACAGTTACCTTTGTTATTACATAAGGCATTATATGGAATAGTGAGGTAAATAGCACAATCCTTATCTCAAAAGATTTTCAATTAACTGGCTTCATATTATGTGATTTTTTTTTTCTCCCTTAAGAAGCAAGTGATGAAAGGGGACAGTGCCTGTGGCTCAGTGAGTAGGGTGCTGGCCCCATAGGGTGGTGGGTTCGAACCCGACCCCAGCCAAACTGCAACAAAACAATAGCCGGGCGTTGCTGCAGGCGCCTGTAGTCCCAGCTACTTGGGAGGCTGAGGCTAGAGAATTGGCTAAGCCCAAGAGCTGGAGGTTGCTGTGACCTGTGATGCCATGACATTCTACCAAGGGTGACAAAGTGAAACTCTCTAAAAAAGAAAAAAACAAACAAACAAGTGATGAAAAGGGAAAGGATTCATTGTAATGTTTTAATCTTTGTTTTAAGAGCCAGATAAAAATATATTTCTTCGGCCTTTTATAAAAGCTAACCAATATAGATATAAAATTGCAACTAGATAGGAGGAATAAGTTGTAGAGTTCTTTCCCACTAATTAATAGTTGATTCTATATTTTTAAATAACTAGAAGAGATTTTGAATATTCCCAACACAAGGAAATGATAAAAGTTTGAGATGAAGGATATGCTAATTACTCTCATTTGATTATTAAACATTGTGTATAGGTATTAGTATATCACATGGAACCCCATAAATGTATACAATTATTATGTGTCCATTAAAAATAATAAAGTAAAAGCCAACCAAGAACCCACACCAATGTAATTTTCTGTATTCTAGTTTACTGTGGTTTCTTCAGTATCCTCGACGTCAAAGCAGTGTACTGAATAATGGCATTATATAGGCAAATTGATTGGAATAATGAAATACTTAAACCTGACCAATGAAGAATTTCTGAAGTTTTATCAAACAGCTACTTATATACTTCTGGTAGCCATAGAATTGTGAAAGATTATCCTCTGAATTAGTATAAATGAATACAAATCCAGTTACTTGAATCTGAAGTTCTCAGGTTAGAGCTTAGCAAATATACTGTTCCCTTCTACTTTTTTTTTTTTTTTGAGACAAAATCTCACTTTATCATCCTTGAAAGAGTGCTGTGGCATCATACCTCTCAGCAACCTCAAACTCTGGGGCACAACCAATCCTCTTGCCTCAGCCTTCCGACTACCAGGGACTACAGGCGCCTGCCACAGTGCTCGGCTATTTTTAAAGACAGGGTCTTGCTCTTGCTCAGGCTGGTCTTGAACTCCTGAGCTTATGCATTCTACCTGCCTCACCTCCCACAGTGTTAGGAATGTAGGAGTGAGCCATGGCGCACACGCACCCAGGCCTTATTCCCTTCTTCCAGTACTATTGGGGTTGGTTTGTGATCACAGAGACTAAGCCTCGTTGTTTTTCCTCTAAATGCCAGTGTGTTTTTCACTCCTTTTTTTCTAGTATGGGACAGCTTTTTGGAATAAGTTTTAGCAAATAATTTGACTCCTTAGTATTCTTAAATTGTCAGAGAAACTATGTTACTTATTGCTTACCTTTGTGGTGATAACCATGTAGTAGCAATTTGCTAATTTTTTGTTGAATGGCCTCTAAAAGTGAATGGAGAAACTATCAGAGTGATTTTTTTTTCTTTTTTTGCTAATCTGTTGAGTAAAGTAACTTTTTTATTTTTGAATTCGGGAGGGCCATAGAATTGTATTTCAACAAGAATACTTTGTTTTATAGGACCGTTTACCTCTTGCAGTGGTAGGTAGTAATACTATCATTGAAGTTAATGGCAAAAGGGTCAGAGGACGGCAGTATCCTTGGGGTGTTGCTGAAGGTAAGGTTTTCTTCAGTGCACAGCTTTCTGTAAGATCTCAGAGATGTGATTTAAAAAAATTGTATTTATAGTAAGTATAATATGCAAACTGCATTGATATATTCTAGATTTTCAAGGATAGTTCTGATTTCAGTTTCTTTTAGTTTCATTTTCCTCATAAATATATTCCTATTTTTCAGATCTTATGTCCTACTAGTCAGGCAAGTATGTGTTAAATCCTAAAGCTGTAATACAGGTTGAGCCATCCCCTAATCAGAAAATGTGAAATTTGAAATGTTCTAAAATCTGGAAATTTTAAGCATAGACATGGTGTTTAAAGGAAATGCTAATTAAGGTTTTTGGATTAGGGATGCTCAACCAGTATAATGCAGATTTCTCCAAATCCTCCCCCCCCAAATCCAAAACACTTCTGGTCCTAAACATTTCAAATAAGGGGCACTTAACCTGCCCTACCTTACCATTCCCACCCCATAAGTAAATCTGTTTTTATTTTCTTGTTTGAATACGTGCTTATAATTCAGGTTCTTTACCAAGAGCCAAAGTTTGCATGCAAGAGATCTGATGAACCTTCTGAAATTGAGTATTTTAGAGACAAGGCTGATCACTTTCATCTGAGTCTCAGATGGGTCAGGAGCTCTCAAGAATGATTGAAAACATTTATAAGTTTTAAAATATTCACAGTCTTTGTTGCTCAGGGCAAAAGTCACCTATTTGTTGACTTCACGTCTTTAGAATAAAAAAAAATTTCATTATTAAGAGATCCTCTTTAATTTTGTAAGGGTATTTAAATACCTTTAGTTTTGTAATAGTATTTGTATACCAATAATATCTTAATTATAACATCAAATCTCTGAAGTCCTCTTGGCAACAGAAGTGTTTTCTTCAAATTTGTGTTCATTATATTGGTTTAATCTGGGATTTAACTATCTTTATTACAGTAAATTGAAACTAAGATTGAGTTATGATTGTTTTTTGAATAATGCTGTAATTTTTAGGTGTTTTTTCTTACCCGTGACCTAGTACCTCATTCCAAGCTTTAGTTGCTGAGCTGAGGCTTTAGAACTTAACACACCCCTTAAAAATATGTACCGGAGAAATTGCTTTTTATCGCTTATCCTCTTTTGTCCCCAAGTAGTGTTCCTATTTGTGATACATTTTTTAAACATAAAGAACCTTAAAGTTCTTGATTCACCTTTTCATTTTAGTTACCTTCAGGAGATTTTTCCTGATGTGATTGTGCCCTCACTCATACCATTAAATTTTTAAAGTGCATTTTATTATAGGCTAGATACGTTCTCTACCAATACTTCTTTTAAAATTCCAAAGTTGTTTCCAGAGAGGTTATTTGTTAGGTTTATAAATCTGTCTCTGAGGTTTAAACTACAATAAAGTAATATTATTTTAAACCGAGTACTATGTTAGTGTTAAATATTAATGAAAAATTGATTTAAGCTGTTTTGCATATTGTCTCATTGTTTTGGGGGTTTTTTTTGTTTGTTTTTTCTTTTTTTAAATTTATTATTGGGGATTCATTTAGGGTACAAGAAACCAGGTTACACTGATTGCATTTGTTAGGTAAAGTCCCTCTTACAATTGTCTTATTGTTTTTAATCCCCTAAATTCCTGTGAAATTTCCTTAGGAAAGACTGAGTTCAGTGGACATAATATATATGATCTGTTTTTTTCTTACAGTTGAAAATGGTGAACATTGTGATTTCACAATTCTAAGAAATATGTTGATAAGGTAAGTGTGAACAATGATGAAAATGCCACAAGGTTTTTCTTTCTACATAAAGTTAAAGGTGGACAGATTTATTTTTTGCCTTCTGTAAATGTAGCTAATTTACATCAGTAATAAATGTAGCTAATTTATTATCAGTAATATTACTGTAATCAGTAATTACAGTAATATTGTAAGTATTACAATAGTATACCTTAGTGTTTGTCTCCTGGAAGAGAGTTTTGGTAACATAGTGAAGATGGAAGATGCAGGAGGTTCGAGATAGAATAAATGATGAGAAAAGGGATACAGAGTACTGCCACCCCACGTATACTCAGGAACACTGTGTCGGTAAAGGATATCCATAGAGCAGCTTGGGGTGTCTTTAGCATCTCAGATCATTAAAGAATGAGGAAATCATCTCATATGTATTGATTTTATATATGATAAGAATGCTACGAGCAAAAATATGTTTAACTAAGATGCTCCATTCACTGAACAGTTTGACAAATTAGAAATTTACTCTAAATTGAAATTTCCAAGAATAGAAACAACTTGCTATGTGATCTGAAGTTTCCCTATGTTTTAACTTAGTTAAAATTCAGATACTGCCTTAGTAATATTGCTAAAAGAAAAGCAATTTCTTTTAGGCTTTGTGAGCTTCTTAAGTAGCTAATCTACCCTCCCTTCTCTAGTAAAATTAAATATGTATTATAAAGATGCATACTCTTGTAGAAAGGTCACCATCCTTCAGTAACTGCTTTGGGGAATTTATGGCTCTTAAAATCTCATTTGGAACCTAAATTTGGTGGCGAGTTAGCTCATTTTACTGTTGTTTGCTTTGAGTATAAGTAAAGACAAGCGAATGCCACTATTCATTAAGAATTGTCTTTTGCTCATTCTAAAGCTCAAATTTTTGTTTTGGTAAAATTTTCAGCTTCTATCAAAGCTGTTTTAATAGATGAAACTTTTGCAATTTATTTGTGACAGAACACATATGCAGGATTTGAAAGATGTTACTAATAATGTACACTATGAGAACTACAGAAGCAGAAAACTGGCAGCTGTGACTTATAATGGAGTTGATAACAACAAGAATAAAGGGCAGCTTACCAAGTAAGTATACATTTTCCCCCCACGGAATGTATTACTTATGTAATTAATAATCATATTTCATTTTCATCAGATTTCTCCTCGCTACTCAGAAAATTTGGCTAATGTTCTCTTTACACAAGAGCAGAAATTTATATTGTTAAGCTTTGTTTTTGCTAGTATTTTACTTTTTAATAAGGAATTACTGTTACATTATCTTGTTCCTTAAGTGAAAATGCCATGTAGTCTCTTCTTGTCATTTGCCATCACCTCTATAATCCATAATACCACACATCTTTTAGCAAGTAAGTTTTTTTAAAACTTACTAAAAAGAGAACAGAGATGCTACCAATATTTCTTAACCCATTTTACTGTTTAACTTAAGTAAGATGAAAATCCCTTAATCTCCTTTAGGTGGTAAATCTAGAGTTTCTACTGTTTCGTTAATGCTTTTTAAAATAAATTATTTTGGCAGACTTTTCACTAACAAGGGACAGGCCCAAACAAAAGGAATATTTAGATGAATGTAGTTTTGATTATCTTCTCTATCCCTTTTGTATATTTCTAGGGAGTAAATTAGCTGGATTAGTTTAGATTTCTTTGCTGGTTAGAGTGGTATGACTACAAAATGTGCAGCTTTGCTTTACTATATCAATCTGTGGTGGTTTCATGATTGGACAGGAAAGAGAGATGTGTGAGGAAGCTGGTAGGGTTCTTGGTACCCATGTCTGTGCCCTTCCTTTCCTTTATTTGGCATTGTTGGAGAGCATAGCTACGTCACATGTTGCTTAACAATGGGGCTATGTTCTGAGAAATGTGTTGTTAGGCTGTTTTGTCATTGTGTGAAAGCTACATGGTATAGCCTGCTGTATATCCAGGTTATATGTGGTATAGCCTATTGCTCCTAGACTACAACCCTGTATAGTATGTTATTGTGTCAAATACTGCCATTATTGTAACATAATGATAAGTATTTGTATTTCTAACATAGAAAAAGCATAGTAAGAATATGATATAAAAGATAAAAAATGATACACCATGAATGAAGCTTGTAGGACTATAAGTTGCCCTGCGTGAGTGAGTCGGAGTGAGTGGAGAGTGAATGTGAAGGTCTAGGGCTTTACTGTACACTACTGTAGACTTTATAAACACTGTATACCTAAGGCACAATAAATTTATTTTTTTTCTTCCATAGGAAATTAACCTTAGCTTTTTACCTTAAATTTTTTAACTTTGACTCTTGTTTTAACTTAAAACACACATTGTTCAGCTGTACCAAAAAAGCTTTTGTCTATTTTAGAATTTTTAATATTTTATCATTTTTACTTTCTAAATTTTTTTGTAAAAAGCTAAGACAGAAACACACACATTAGCCTATATCTACTTAGAGTCAGGATCATCAAGACATCAGTAGGCAAGCTCCATTATAATCTTAAGAGACCACCATCATATATGTGGTCTGTTGTTGACCAAAATGTCAATGTGTGATAGATAGCTATGTTACGAAGTCATTTTAAACAATGTATGTTTATAGCTAGATACGTAGTATTACCTACTATTAAAAGATAATCCTGAAGGATTATGTGTATAAACTATAAGAAAGGTAAATTCTCAAAGTGATTATGTTCTCTGTATAAAAGTGTCCAACATTCCTTATACTGGCATAGAAAAATGTTTCCTTTTCTATATTTAAAATAAAAGATTCTATTTGAGGTAAAGTTCTATGCATGAGGAAAAAAGCAGGACTTTAAAAAAATCTCTTTCTAACAAAATTTATGTTGAATAACTTTAGCACAAAAATGTAAGGATACAATAATTTTTTCTTATATGAATATTTTTATTTTTCATGAAGTCCTAATCCACCATAATTTCATTTTCATTAGCTTATCTACTGTTTAATTGTATGAAAAACATGCATAATGCCACTGATAATTTTTTATGTTAGAGGCAAATGTACTCCCAGTATGTATTTTTCATTGAATGAATGCACTTAATATTTAATTTTTTCTTTAAACATTTGGTATGTCTTAGATATAGGAATTGTTTATTCATTCTCTTATTTCATTTATAAGGCTTTTAAAGTAGTGCTATTGGATACAAAACAAACAAGGTAATTCAGAGAAAAACAGTAAACCTTAAAGTAACATTAAAATTTCTTCTGCATATACAAACTTCTATATGGCATACATGAGTTAAACTATAACTCTGGTGAAAGCATCAAAAGTAGAATTCTCTTGGAAATGTATCTTTTAATGGGATGAATCATAGCCATACTTTGCCTATGCAAACAGAAAACTTTGCATTGCTAAAACAAATTGCCCCAAAAGCCAGCATATTATTTTATGTTAACAATAAGTAGGAAAATAAGCATTTTAGAAGATTGTAGCAACTAAGGAATGGGTGTAATTGGAATAATTATTTGATATGATTTGACAAATTAGATTTTCACTCTTTCATTGAATAACACATACGGAATCTGAAAGAAGTCATTTGGAAGTTTTATCTATTGGTTGTATCTTATGTTGTTTTGAAAACATTAGCTATTTCAAAAAATGTTACAGATAATTTAAAAAGTCAGCAACTAATGGTGCTTTAGATGATGTAAGGTACTTTATAGGTAAGTATATATACTAAATATGAGTAGCTGAAAAGAAAGACTAATATTTAAATATGTGAAGTAGACAGGGGTGAGCTTCGATTTCGTACTGATGTTCTCTTTGTATTGCTCTCGTGGAACTCTCCCTCCATAGCAGTGTATCCTTTGATAGTGATTGTGGGGAGAGCTTGAGGTTGCAAGAATCTTGGAATGGAAGAGGCAGAAATATTAAACAAAAATTGCCAGTACTCCTTCCACCTCACCCTGCTATGTATCTGAACTCAGAGCATCCCAACATGGCTGCAATACTACATTTATAACATCTCAAGACATTCTTTACCCTTAATGAAAACATAGGTAATACTGAGATATATAATAACATAAACTTATGGAGCATCTACACTTAAATAATTAATCACTGAAGGAGACTTTTCTTTTTGTCACCTGGAGGTATTCACACCCTGGGATATTGTACCTCAAGGAAGGAATGAGTAAGAGGGAGGAGTAAGTGAAGTGAAAGAAGAGTTATCTGTAACTTGGAAATTTTCAGGCAGGTCATGCTAGGCAAGGAGTTTGTATGGAAGTTGAGGATCCAGAAATTGATTCTCTTAAACCTATCCATTCTCAAGTAACTCCTGGAAAACTTCATATAAATACGGAATCCCCAATTTGAATACCGAACTAGATCTTTCTGGTACTTTTAAAAATGTGAACATTTTGGCTCGGCGCCTGTGGCTCAACGGGCTAAGGCGCCAGCCACGTACACCTGAGCTGACGGGTTCGAATCCAGCCCGGGCCTGCCAAACAGCAATGACAGCTGCAACCAAAAAATGGCCGGGCGTTGTGGCGGGCTCCTGTAGTCCCAGCTACTTGGGAGGCGGAGGCAGGAGACTCGCTTGAGCCCAGGAATTGGAGGTTGCTGTGAGCTGTGATGCCACAGCTCTCTATCCAGGGTGACAGCTTGAGGCTCTGTCTCAAAAAAAAATTAAAATAAAAAAATAAAAATGTGAACATTTTATCACTTTCTTTATTACTTTTTATGGTCTCTCAATAGGTCATCTGTAGGCTTTTGACCAATAAAATTGATGATGATTTCTGATACACCTATGTTTATTGCTCACAAACAGTACTTATACACATATACATATTGATGAACCTACTCAAAATTTACAGTTTAATTAACCCTTCAATGACAACATATACTTTAGAAAGTACCAGTTGTACTTCTGTTTTAAACATAAGCTAAATTTCTTTTTAAATGTTAGAAATTAAATAATAAAGTATGCTCATGTGCCACATAATGACAGTTTGGTCAATGATGAACCACACATGTGATGTTGGTCCCCATAACATAATGGCTATACCCTATAGCCTAAGCCAGTAGTAGGCTATTCCATCTAGGTTAGTGCAAGGTGATGTTCATACAATGAAATTAATTACTAGTACATTTCTTAGAACATATTCTAATTTTTAAGCAACAAATGACTCTAGATTAATTTGTCTAGATTAATTTCCCTTTTTTTTTTTGAGACAGAATCTCACTACGTCGCCCTCAGTAGAGTGCTGTGGCATCACAGTTCACAGCAATGTCAAACTCTTGGGCTTAAGCAATTCTCTTGCCTCAGCCTCCCAAGTAGCTGGGACAACAGATGCCTGCCACTATGCCTGGCTATTTTTCTTGTTGTTGTTGTTGCAGTTGTTTATTTGGCCCGGGCTGGGTTCAAACCCACTACCCTTGGTGTATGTGTCTGGCGCCGTAACCACTGTGCTGTGGGCACCAAGCCATAATTTCATTTTTTAAGGCAGTTTTGGGCAAATTTTAGGGTATACTGAACATGAAATAAAAGTATTAGGTTTGGATGCCTGTTCCTTCTGTTTTGTTAGCAGTCGTAGAACAGTTATTCTGAAGGGACTTAAAATTTTAAAAATAGCTGAGATTGTCTAATTAAGTACTAATTTGCTTCAAGGCCAGAGTCTGGAGAAGTGGGTACTATTCTTAGCAACTATCCGATATTACCTGTTTCTGTCAAAAGATCAAGTCATCTATTTTAAGTAATACTTATATCGTCAGGAAAAAGACATGTGTCTTGCCCATCCCCATGGAGAGTTTTGGGTGGTCAGAACCACAGAACGTGTAACCTCCCAAATCAAAGAAGATTCATGAAAGGATTGTGAGGTAAAGGGGAGAAGAATTGGCTATATTCAAATTGCTGATCTCTTAAAGAAAAGCAGTGATCCCCGATAAGAGCTATTGGTTAAACCTGCTTTTTTTTTTTTTTAAACTGTGCTCCTATTGTCAGTCACACAAATGGGTGGCTTACAAGAATTTTAACCCCATAAAGAAAATCACAGAAAGAGCTAAGCTGTATCTTTGATTTACTTTGATATTCAGGTTATCTTGTAGCCTTTTTCTTTTTTCATTTCTTGGGCTGGTTTGCTTTTAATCTCTCTGATAAGTTTAGGTTTATAAGCTTTCATCATATCTGGGTATGGAAGGGAGAAGTGTGCCATTAAAAAGCAGGTAAGCAGTGATATAACTTAAATGGCTTTTCCAGCCATCTACTAAAAAAGTTTTACTTGGGAAAAAAAACACAAAATATGATGACAAAAAGTGAGTTTTTCTGTGTTTTCTAGATTATTAGCACAAATTTATATTACCGAATTTTAGATATCACATTAATAAAGATGACTTGAACAGGGATGCTAATTAATTTTAAAACTGAAGATTTGAAAGGTCAGTTTTACTGGTGAGAGGCTTTAAAAAATCCAAGTGTGTGTAAACATTTTCTCAATACCTGGATAATAGTTCATTTGGTCAGGAGTCAGATATTTGTTACAAGAAAGAATCTCAAATGTCAGATACCACAAATTTCTTTTGAAAGTACACATGTTTTACACATTTAGAATTTTAGATAGGTTTTATGAAGATAATTATACAGATTTCATAATGATTTGCTACAGTGATTACTAATAGAGGTTGAGAAATTAACTAGCTTTAACAAGTTTTACTATAAACTTTTGAGTTAGGGCACATAACTTAATTATTTAATTGTGAAAGCTATGCATTTGCCTATAATAGCAGCTTTCAGCATGGTTTAAGCATGTTACATTTCTATAATTTTTGTTCCTTTAGATATGATACATTTGAAGAAATGTAAGGGGTTGTTTTTCCAAAGGCATAAACAGTTTTATTATAGAATGATTTTTAATATTTAAATTTCTAATTTAAAAACATCATTGCATGTCTGTCTGCAGTCTCCTATTTTTCCCCCAAGAGTTATTTATAATCATCATTCAGATGATGATGTTTACTTTTGGTAAGCTTGTACAAATTACTAGACATTCTCTATATTTACATGAATTGCCTGCTCCCTCCCAAGAATAAAGTAAAATTGGCACTTTATAGATAGGTTCTTATAAGTAAGTATAATAAACTTTAAAATAATCACAATTTTCTCTGAATTCTAGTTTAATATATTTACAGTCATAGCTATATTGGTGGATAATATAAGTTGCTAAATATACATTTTCAATTACTTAAGATTATCAATTCAAAATCAGTTATTCTTTTTTTTTTTTTTTTTTTGAGACAGAGACTGAGGCTACCCCATGGGTTGAGTGCTGTGACATCACAGCTCACAACAACCTCCAATTCCTGGGCTCAAGTGATTCTCCTGCCTCCTCCTCCCAAGTAGCTGGGACTACAGGCGCCCGTCACACACCTGGCTATTTTTTTGGTTGCAGTTGTCGTTGTTTGGCTGGCCCAGGCTGGAGTCAAACCTGCCAGCTCAGGTGTATGTGGCTGGCGCCTTAGCCGTTTGAGCCACAGGCACCGAACCCAGTTATGCTTTTCTAAAATCTAAAATGGTTTTTAGGGAATGAAGGAAAATTGGAGTTATAGACTCTTTGAAAATCTAACAAAAACTGGACCCTTTCACCAAAGAAATGGTGGTAAACATAAACACACATTTGATGTGTTGTTTCAGGGCAGTCACTGGTACTCTGCCCAAGAAATCAGAGGCCCTTATATAAAAAAGCACCTGCCATTAAAAAGAAGAATGTATTATTAAGAAGGATCTCATCAACTTTTAACCAAAATTATATTTACAGTGGAAAATTTGTTTTACCTGCCCCCATTTTTAAATGCAGGTTCTTATTGTAAATTAATATTCTGGTTAGTTTCATTTTCAGAACTTCTGATTAATTCATAAATATGTTGAGGTGTGCATATAGAAGTAAATTTTCTTTTGACAAAGGAATATCCTTGAGTTAAATAACATTTTATTCTAATTTACACTAATTACAGTAACAGATCATCTTGATCACAGCAGTACATTTTTGTTCTTCCTTTTGCCAAGAAAAAATTGGTACCCACTGGGAGACCGAGATGGGTGGATTGCTTGAGCTGAGTTTGAGACCAGCCTGAGCAAGAGTGAGACCCTGTCTTTAAAAAAAAAAAAAAATTGGTAACCAGTATTTTGTCCTGTTTGCTCTTGTCTACCTCCTTGATAGGGAAGAAAAGTGCTGTGATTGTCAGAAATAGTCTAAGAAGAGAAGTCACCATAATCAGAGTTAAAATGACTAGCTCTTGAAGTATAGAAGAATCCAAGGCCTAGGTTTTGTTTTTAAGCCATAATTTGTTTTTTATAAAACTACTATATTGAAATAAAATTCACCTATTTAAAATATTCAATTCAATGGTGAAATCCTGTTTTTTTTTGTTTTTGTTTTTGTTTTGGTTTTTTTGTTTTTTTGCCATTTTTGGCTGGGGCCGGGTTTGAACCCACCATCTCTGGTATATAGGGCCAGCACCCTATACCTTGAGCTACAAGTGCCACCCTGAAATCCTGTTTTTTATGGAGGCATACTTTATTAACAAGGTCAGATCTCTTCTCTGTCTTCTGGCTGAGGTCAAATTTATTAACAAAGTCAGAAAAGGGCCTACCTCTTAAGTTGCCCTAGTATATTGAATAATCTTTAAAGATCCTCCAGGTCACAGAGCCCACTTCTTTATCTGTTTGGGGCTACAGGAGGGTACTGATCCTTTGGCATTCTGTTGTTTTCTCTGAGTATAGTAGCTTTAACGTAAAGCTAACTCATGGATGTTTCTCAATGTGAAAATTTTGAACACATTGTTCAAAGCAATTTGAGCCCATGGACTTTAATGTCCATGGAGTGAACAATTCTTTTAATTGTAATTACGCATTGTTTGTTTTCTGGCATCCAAAATAATTATTATCAAACTATTTATTTGCTCCTGATTTTCTCTAGAATGTGTATATCATTTAAATCACTGCATCTTTAAAATTTAAGACACTGAAATATTTGAATTAAGCAGAATGAATTTTCAAGAGCATTGAAGTTGTAAGAGCCCTAGAAATGTTTTGTATACCTAAATAGTTCTAGATACTGACTGATAGTTGTTTTTAGCTTATCAGTTCAGTTTCCAAAATAAGTTTGAATTATTACTAATTAAAATTATTTTTGTGGTATCAAGTAGTTGCCTTAGGAGAGATTGCACTTGAAATTTTAGTAAAACTAAAAATATTCAGAGGAATTCTTCATTAACTCATTTTCTTTTTTCACATTGAAATTTTGTTTAAAGAACATATAAAGTTAATGTTTTTCTTCTACTGTTTCATTCTATGAGTACATTTTGGAAATACTTCTTTTCTGTTTTCCTTCTGCAATTGATTTTTTGTATCTTCTTTAGATTTGGCATGCATTAGGGTAAAGCAACATACCATTCACTGTTGCCTTTTCTTTTTAGATCTTTTTTTCAAAATAATTTACTCACTAGAGATTCAGGTTTAGATGTGAAATCTCATGGAAGAAAGTTCTAGATTATTTCTGAAGAATTCACATTTGTACATAAAAATTCAAATTTGTATTTTGTGTCATTTAAAACAATATCGAAATAATTCAAAAATTGTTTTTGAACTTCTTTCCAAAAGTAGAACATAGAATTTAATAATGGCTTTTGTATACTGCATCTAATTTTTTTTCATTGAGTGTTTTAGAGTTTCACATTATAGTTTTTATTCTTTGACATTTAATGATTATCCTTAATGTTCATGACAGGAGCCCTCTGGCACAAATGGAAGAAGAAAGAAGGGAACATGTAGCTAAGATGAAGAAGATGGAAATGGAGATGGAGCAGGTGTTTGAGATGAAGGTCAAAGAAAAAGTTCAGAAACTGAAGGACTCTGAAGCTGAGGTAATTCATTTAATATTCCATCTCTTATAGACATAGTGTTCTTTTTTAAATAATATCTTCAGTAAAATTTATAGGTAGTATAAATTGTATGCATTTTTTTCAGAATTAATGTAATACCAAATGCAATAAAACGGAGAAATAAAAGCAAGCACTATGTTTATAATAAAATAATACATACTTCAATATGTAAGTGCTTAGAAACAGTGTACTAGGTGGGATGACAGAATACTTTTTCAAGGAATTATTAGTCAGTTATAAAGAGTAAGTTTGAGTTGTGAAAAACAAGGTTTTATAAGTCATTCCATACAAGTGGTATAAGAAAATTAAAGATCAGAGTTGGCGGTGGATGTAAGAATGAAAACTAGTGTTAGGATAATACTAATTGATTAGACATTTGTATATGAATAAGCAAGAAGGAAAGAATCCTTGCTAAATTAAGGACACACCGGGATAAATTGTAGTTAGAGGGGAGAAAATGAGGGATTGTGATATTCTTGCAGACAATTTAGGCTTTATTTATAATGTAGCATCTAAGTTATTCCCAGTGCTATGTCAAAACATCTAAGCAGACATTTCTGCTGTCTTGAAATCCCTCTGTTGGGGCACATTTTTAGTTCAAACAATGTTTAGTGATAAAATTTAGTAGATCTTGTGTATTATGTGGCTTCATTAATATGATAATATTTGTATCTAAATATATTAAAGGACAATGCAGGTCTCTTCTGTTAAATCTTTACAGTTGATTTCATTGTTTTTGTAAATTACTACATAAAATACTGAAAATTTTTTTTGACTAAAAACATAGCAAAAATAATTCACTGAGTATGTAGAGTGCATGGCATGAGAAAAGTATTCAGTAATTTTGAGGAAATATTTTTATTTGACATCATTTCTCTTATGCAACTGGGCTTTTTTCATAATTTCTTATAAAAATCTTCCATTATTGTTACATTTGTCATGCATTTAACTTAGCAGGAATATAGACTAATTCCTACTGGCTTGAGACTACTGAGCACTGCAAAACTAACATTCTTTCAGCCTGTCACTAAATGCCAATAGAATGCCCTCCTAATCACTGTGCAAACCAAAACATGTGTCCCCATGAACATACCCACACCCAGCCCCAGGTGAGAATTACTATCTTAAATGTTGGTGTTATCATATGAGTGATTAAAATTATTAAGATGACATTTGGAAATTGCTCTATTTATCAGCCTCTTTCTAAGTCTATACATTTGAGTCTCTCTACCTCTTCACTACTTCACAAATAATCTGGAATGTCTATATCTGAAAGGGAGAAAAATAGGAATAATTAAGAGTCGATTGATTGTATTATCTCCACACTTAGATTCCATTGAAAATCTCAAAATAATTTAACTTATGATATAGCTATATTTTAGGATCTATTCCTAAGAGTATTATAAACTCTTAATTATTATAAACAGTAATTGTTTATAAACAATTGTGAAACTATAGCCAGAGAACCTTTCAGGAATTTACATAATACTGGGAATGATGAAGGCAGTTTTAAGAAACTACTCTTCATGGCATGGAATGTTTCTTAACACTGAAAAGACCTGTAAGAGATTTAGGCCGAGATCCTGCTAATAATACCAATGTACTCTGTCAGGGCCATATCTAATTAAATATACCTATTCTAAAGGTAGAGCAATCCATTTAGCCTGTTTAATATAGTTTATCCTTAAATCCAGTGTGCTGGAAATATTTTGAGGAGGGGCATAGCTGCTAATATCCCACATCACAGCTTGTCCACTGTCAGGTTCAATACCAAGCATTTCTCATGTGTCATGTCATTTATTCCACATCACATCCCTACAAGGTAGGTATTATTGCCCATCCTCCCCTCGAGAGGAAGAGGAAGGATATAATAACTTGGTTAGTACTACATAGTTGTAAGCTAGCATTTGAACCCAGTTAACTCCTTTTTTTTTTATTATTTGGGATTCATTGAGGGTACAAAGAATTAGATTACACTGATTGCATTTGTTAGGTAAAGTCCCTCTTATAATTGTGTTCTGACCCCAAGAGGTATGCCATACATTGTGATCCCTCAACCCCCTTCCTGTTCCTCGCTCCCCACTCCCTCATTCCTCTACCCCCTTTCTTGAATTAGATCATCTATTACTTTCATATTAGAATTGAATACATTGAACTCTTGCTTCTCCATTCTTGTGATGCTTTACTAAGAAGAATGTGTTCCACCCCCAATCCAGGTTAATACAAAAGATTTAAAGTCTCCATCTTTTTAATGGCTGAATAGTATTCCATGGTGTACATATACCACAACTTGCTAATTCATTCTTGGGTTGGTGGGCATTTAGGTTGTTTCTACAGTTTTACAGTTGTAAATTGAACTGCAATAAACAGTCTAGTGCAAATGTCCTTATGATTAAATGATTTTTTTTCTTATGGATGGATACCTAGTAATGGGATTGCAGGATCAAATGGGAGGTCTAATTTGAGTTGTTTGAGGATTCGCCATAAATCCTTCCAAAAAGGTTGTATATTAGTTTGCATTCCCACCAGCAGTGTACAAGTGTTTCCTGCTCTACACATCCATGCCAGCATCTGTAGCTTTGAGACTGTGTGATATGTGGGCCATTCTCACTGGGGTTAAACCCAGTTAATTCTTAAGTTTGCTGTTAATGTCTATATAGGTTGACAATTCTGTTTTTCCCAATTTTAAAACATTAAAAACTCTGAAAACTGCAAAACCTGACATAAACTAATAGTTTTTATCTCATTTATTAGGAATATTTGTATATTTTGCTGCAAAAAAGTAATGTTTTTATTATAGTTGTTGCTCCAAATAGCTCAGAACAGGTTGTCCATAAAGTTTGTGTGCAGTTTAAAATAGTTTTACATTATAAATTGCACATCAACTATGTGAACACCCCATATAATAATAAGTACTTGTTTCTAAGCAGTATTGTCTTTTAATACCTTACAAGTTCTGAACTGAACTTTAAAACTCATTTGGAAATGAGAGAAGTTTTCTGCATGCAGTTAATATAAAAGAGAATAACTTAACATATAACATAAATGTAAGTTAAAGAATGGTATCACTGTGAGCCTACCATCCAGCTTAAAAAACAGGAACATTTTCAACTCATTAAGTCCTTGAGCACCTCTCCCCTGTAGTATCCCTCTTTCTCTTTCCCAGAGGTAACTACTATTCTGAACTGTAGGGGTCTTTTTGTTTTTGTTTTTGTTTTTTTCACTTTATAACTCCACGCATTTTCTTATGTTCCTACTTCTCCATGGTCTTCAAAGTCTGGCCTTAATCGATCATCCCACTTTGGCCTCCCAGAGTGCTGGGATTTTAAGGGTAAACCACCAGGCTCAGCTTCCAGAATTCTTTACAGCCTTAATTCTCAGTGTAGGAAGGCTTACCTAGATTAGAATCACTCGTGCTGTTGAAAATTCAGATTTCTAGACTTAACACCCAGAGATTCTAATTCAGTACATCTGGGTGAGGTCCAGGATTCTATATTTTTAACAAGTATCTTGGATAAGTTATATGAAGATCAACATCTGAGAAACACTGCTTTACAAGAATCAGAGGACTTTACTGGTATTTTGGAGTTCTGTGGCCTTTAACAACCTGCTTTTGTTTCACCTGTCTCAGCTTTGTGAACTTGGAATTAGACTTAGGTTCAAGTCCTGGTTCTGCCAATTTCTTGTTAGTGATCTTAAACATTCCACCTGTTTCCTCATCTATACACTAGGAACAAACATGTCTTCCCTCCAACATATCCGTAATGAATGAAAAATAAGATAACAAGGTAGTAATGTCCATTATAAAGTGCTACACACCTGTAAATTTGTTACATTTTTTTTCCTGTTGCACAAGAGTATTCTCTAGGGTCAGTTGCCTTTTGGGTGACAGGTACTTAAAGTGGGAGGAACCTTTGACAGTGGTGTCCAAGTGGATACCCTGGATTTATAGCAGGGTCAAACATTGCTTATGTATTTAACATTAGAAAGTATGGATGAAACATACTTCTGCTTTTGATTTCTTCAATAATTTTATGTTATGTATCATACTGTGATTTAGCTCCAACGGCGCCACGAGCAAATGAAAAAGAATTTGGAAGCACAGCACAAAGAATTAGAGGAAAAACGTCGTCAGTTTGAGGATGAGAAAGCAAACTGGGAAGCTCAGCAACGTATTTTAGAACAACAGAACTCTTCAAGGTAATTAATATCAGATTCCTAAGAAATGTGTATATTATGTTGTAAAGAATTATATTATTACTGATTCTAAAAACATTAGAATATTGAAAAAGCTATCATCCATTATCATACCTCTCAAGCACAATTATTTTCATGGATAAATGTTTTATATTGGTGGATATAGTCTGTGTACTATTATGTTATTTTTTTAGTACAAACCATTTTCTATGCCTTAATTGTCATAGTTTAGCAGCTTCATAACACTTTTCCTCAGCTAACTCATCGTAATTAGATTTCTTACCTCCTCTGCCCAATTGTTGGACGTAGAATTTTCAATGTTTGGCACACACAGAGATCACTGCTACAAAGATATTTTATACATTTAGGGATATGTTTTAATTGTGTTGAATTATTTCTTTGGAATAAAATCCTAAAGATAAAAAGTTAGATATCTAATTCCTAATATAGCTTTATGTCCCTCTCTATCAATTTATATAGAATTCAGTAATATTTGAAACTTGGTTTTTTTCTTTTCTTCGTTAGTCCCATTTAAAACTGAAAAAAAGTTGGCACCTGTGGCTCAGTGGGTAGGGCATGGGTCCCATATATGGAGGGTGGCAGGTTCGAACCTGGCCCTGGCCAAACTGCAACAAAAAAAAAGTAGCTGGGTGTTGTGGCAGATGCCTGTAATCCCAGCTACTTGGGAGGCTGAGGCAAGAGAATCGCCTAAGCCCAGGAGTTGGAGGTTGCTGTGAGCTGTGACACCACAGCACTCTACTGAGGGTAATAAAGTGAGACTCTGTCTCTAAAATAAATAAAAATAAAATAAAGTAAAACTGAAAAGATGCATCCCTATAAGGATTCTATAATTTATGCTCGCTGCTAAACGTTTTCAGGATTAGACATGTATTGTGTAACACAATACTTGCGCTAACTTTTTCTTCAAAGAAGAAAATATATTTGTTAAAACAAACACACTTTGGAATGCAAATAACAGTAAGAGAAAGGGGCACCGTTTCTTGTCACTTGATTTTTTTCAATTTATGCTATTTCACTTGGGAAGAATTGTTCTTGTGTATTAGAATGGCTTTTTGGGAGGACAGTGCCTGTGGTTCAGTGGGTAAGGTGCCGGCTCCATCTACCAAGGGTGGGATGTTCAAACCCGGCCCCATCCAGCTAAAACAACAATGAGAATTGGAACAAAAAAATAGCCCAGCTACTCGGGAGGCTGAGGCAAGAGAATTGCTTAAGCCCAAGAGTTGGAGGTTGCTGTGAACTGTGATGCCACAAGGACAACAAAGTGAGACTGTGTCTCAAAAACAAACAAAAAATGACTTTTGCCTTATTTTTTCCTGCTTATCCTGGAATTTTGTCAAATATTTGATTGTCTAAGAAAATGTTTTTATAGATAAGCATTGTCTTATTTAGTTCTAAATCTTAAAGTTTTTTAAAAGAAAAAGTAGTATTTGAAACTCTTAGTTATAGTTGGGTTAGCTCTTGCTACTCATATGTTGTCTGTCATGTTTATAACATGGTCACTCATCTCGATTATTTTCCTTTAATTATTTTAGAACCTTGGAAAAGAACAAGAAGAAAGGGAAGATCTTTTAAACTCTCTATTGACCACCAGTTAACGTATTAGTTGCCAATATGCCAGCTTGGACATCAGTGTTTGTTGGATCCGTTTGACCATTTTGCACCAGTTTTATCCATAATGATGGATTTAACAGCATGACAAAAATTATTTTTTTGTTGTTGTTCTTGATGGAGATTAAGATGACTTGAATTGTCTAGGGTATTGTGTACTTAGAAAGTAACAGCTCTAAGTACCTTTCCTACATTTTATTTTCCTTTTTTATTAAACAGATATCTTCAATTTAATGCAAGAGAACATTTTACTGTTGTACAATCATGTTCTGGTGGTTTGATTGTTTACAGGATATTCCAAAATAAAAGGACTCTGGAAGGTTTTCATTGAGGATAAATTGCCATAATATGATGCTAACTATGCTTCTCTATGATAATTATAATATAAAGGTTCCATTCAGTGCAGCATATACAATAATGTAATTTAGTCTAACACAGTTGACCCTATTTTTGACACTTCCATTGTTTAAAAATACACATGGAAAAAAAACCCTATATGCTTACAGTGCACCTAGAGCTTTTTTATAACAACCTTTTTTTGTTTGTTTGTTTGTTTTGGATACTTTAAATATATATTATTCTCATTTAGTGCCCTCTTTAGCCAGAATCTCATTACTGCTTCATTTTTTTGTAATAACATTTAATTTAGATATTTTCCATATATTGGCCCTGCTAAAATAGAATATAGCATCTTTCATATGGTAGGAACCAACAAGG
>CAUYRH010016651.1:0-15302 GCA_963574655.1 Perodicticus potto | reverse complement strand
CCCGCCACAACGCCTGGCCATTTTTTGATTGCAGCCATCATTGTTGTTTGGCAGTCCCAGGCTGGATTCGAACCCGCCAGCTCAGGTGTACATGGCTGGCGCTTTAGCCCGTTGAGCCACACGCGCTGAGCTGTGAAATGGGTAATTTATAAAGAAAAGAAGTTTCTTGGGCTCACGGTTCTACAGGCTGTACAGGAAGCACAGTGCCATTATCTGCTTCTGGTGAAGGATGCATACTGCCTCTATTCATAGTGGAAGGCAAAGGGGACGGCTTCATGCCTGAAGGTCAGCAGCTAGGGTGCCAGCCACATACATTGGAGCTGGGGGTTTGAACCCAGCCCGAGCCTGCCAAACAACAACGACAACTACAACCAAAAAATAGCTGGTGTTGTGGCAGGTGCCTTAGTCCCAGCTACTTGGGAGGCTGAGGTAAGAGAATCCGTTAAGCCCAAGAGTTTGAGGTTGCTGTGAGCTGTAACGCCACGCAGTCTACCAAGGGCAACAGATCACATGGCAAGAGACGGGGAGGAGGCAGGTTCTTTTCAACAGTCAGTTCTCACAGGAACTAAAAATGGGAACTCACTGACACCTGTGAGAATGGCACCAAGACAGTCATGAGGGATCCACCTCTATGATCTACACACCTCCAGCCAGGCCCCAACTCCAACAGGGGGGATCAGATTTCAACATGAGACTTGAAGGGACCAAATGAACCGTATCCAAGTCATAGTAGCACCATAAGACCCAGCAGTTTTACTCTTAAGGTAATTGAAGACATGTTCATACAAAACTTCTACATAAATGTTCAGATCAGTATTATTAATAATCAGAAAGTAGAAACAACCCAAGTACCCATCTACTAATAAATGAATAAATAAATGCTGTATACTCATACAATAGAATATTACTTGGCTGTAAATGAGTAAAAGGAATGAAGTATTGATATATGTTACATTGATGAGCCTTGAAAATACTATGCTGAATAAAATCAACCAGATATTGTATAATTTATATGAAATGTCCAAAGTAGGGAAGTCCGTGGAGATAGAAGATAGACTAGCAGTTGCCAGGGGGTTAGGGTAGAGTGAATGGGGAGTAACTGCTAATAGGTAGAGCATTTCTTCCTGGAGTGATAATGATCTAAAATCCATTGTGGTGGTGGTTACAAAACTATGAATATACTAAATTAAATCACTGAATTATCCACTTGAAATGAGTGAAGTATATGATGTTAATTTTTTTTTTCATTTTCTATGATGTTAATTTTATCTCAAAGCTATACTTCTTCTTGAATGTGAATACCATTATTAGACTTTTTAGGTAGTCTGAGGTCTGTTTATAATTATATTTAAAGTTTTGTTAAGATAAGCTCTGCCTCAAACCAAGATTAATAGACACACACACAAAAAAGATAAAAGTAGTCATCAGTGTCATTTTTTTCCCTTGTAGTGTGGCCTTACTTGATCAGACTCAAGGACATTACATACATACTTAATAAAACCAAGAAAACAGTATCAAAGGAAATAAAACATAAAGGACTTGTGCTTTTATGACTAGTAAATGCTTAATACAATTGCAACATAATCACATGAGCTTCTTTTAGCTATCATAGATTCAGAGTGCCCATGATGAAATAAGGGCACTTTAAATAAATAAGGTTAGTTAATTGTTTTAAAATTAAAAAAAGTTAAGATAATATATGTAGTATATGCAAGTAAAATATAAAAGCTAATAATCACAAAGATGTTTCTCTAACTCATCCTCTGGGTTTCAGCAGAAGAGTTTGTTGACCAGGCATAGTGGCTCACACCTTTAATCCTAGTACTGTAGGAGGCAGAGATAGGAGGATTGCTTGAGGTGAGAAGTTTGAGACAGCCAGAGCAAAAGTGAGACTCTTCTCTACTAATTAACGTCAATCCATCAGTAACATTTTTATTTATTTTTTTTGAGACAGAGCCTCAAGCTGTCACCCTGGATAGAGTGCTATGGCATCCCAGCTCACAGCAACCTCCAATTCCTGGGCTCAAGCGAGTCTCTTGCTTCAGCCTCCCAAGTAGCTGGGACTACAGGTGCCCGCCACAACGCCTAGCCATTTTTTGGTTGCAGCTGTCATTGTTGATTGGCAGGCCCGGGCTGGATTTGAACCCGCCAGCTCAGATGTACGTGGCTGGCGCCTTAGCCCATTGAGCCACAGGCGCCAAGCCATCATCAGTAACATTTTTAAAGATATTCATGTATTAAGGGTTTAATCAGCATCCCTATAGATCTATTAACCAAGTATATTAGTACTGTATTATTTACAGTTATTTATAAACTCTGTGATTTTCAAATATTGAAATAACATTCACTTAATGTAATTTTTCTCAGCAAAATTTATGCCCTTTTTAATAATGTTAATATTCTATTTAATTTATTTGAAGTTTTTCTCCAGTGTGATATGGTTTCCAACTAAGATGATACCATTCATTAAAATTATAGTATTTAAAAAAAAAAAATTATAGTATTTAGCCAGGCAAGGTGGCTCATGCCTGTAATCCCAGCACCCTGGAAGGCTGAGGCAGGTGAATTGTTGAGCCCATGAGTTCAAGCCCAGCCTGAGCAAGAGTGAGACCCTGTCTTTAAAAAATAGCTGGGCGGGCTCGGCGCCTGTGGCTCAAGCAGCTAAAGCTCCAGCCACATACAACTGAGCTGGCAGTTTCAAATCCAGCCCAGGCCTGCCAAACAACAATGATGGCTGCAACCAAAAAATAGCCGGGCGTTGTATGGGCGCCTGTGGTCCCAGCTACTTGGGAGGCAGAGGCAGGAGAATCGCTTGAGCCCAGGAGTTGGAGGTTGCTGTGAGCTGTGATGCCATGGCACTCTACCCAGGGCAACAGTTTGAGGCTTTGTCTCAAATAATAATGATAATAATAGTAATAATAATCTGAAAAGGGAAATTTTAAAAAGAGCAGCTCTAGTCTCAGTGCCTGTAGCTCAGTGGATAGGGCGCCAGCCACATACACTGAGGCTAGCAGGTTTGAACCCGGCCTGGGCCTGCAAAAAAAAACAATGACAACTACAACCAAAAAATAGCAAGACATTGTGGTGGGCACCTGCAGTCCCAGCTACTTGGGAGACTAAGGCAAGAGAATTGCTTAAGCCCAAGAGTTTAATATTGCTGTGAGCTGGGACGCGACAGCACTCTACCCAGGTGACATAGTTAAAACTCTGTCTCAACAGAAAAAGAGAGAGAAAAAAAAAAGAAAAGACCAGCTCTAGTCGTTAGGAATCCTCAAGGGAGTTAAAGCTTTTGTTTCATGCTTTGTTGCTCTCATTTAACATTTACTATTTTCTTTAATTTACACATGCAGGTTTGACTGTGCAGACAGACAGTTCCATTCCATTCCTGCTACCTGGCAAGCCCTTATGGATAATCCATATGATGTCAAGGAACTTATTCCTGAATTCTTCTATTTCCCTGAGTTTTTACAAAATCAAAATGGTAAGAAATAATAGATTCGAAATTTGACTCAGCAAGTGCCAATGGAGGAGCCTAAAAAATGTCTTTCAGGACATTTCATTTTTACAATGTCCTATAGATCATTTAAGTTCATTCTGTCTATAGACTACTTCTTGATAAGTTTTAACTGATAGTACTAATTTTATCTTCCAGGGAAGTGCTATGAGGAAGTAAGGTAAATGAGTCAAATTTGAATTAGTAAGAGAATTTATGAGACTAGTATATACAAGAGAAAAAGAAGTAGCCATATGCCATTTTAGCTACCTACCCCACTTAATTTAAAAGTCTTTTGAGTTTCATGAGATAAAGTGAGGGTTTAGACCAGGGATCAGCAGAATCAAATCCATGGACAAACTAATATTTTTAAATACAAAGTTTTATTGGGCTAGGTGTGGTGGCTCATACCTGTAATCCTAGCACTCTGGGAGGCCAAGGTGGGAGGATCCCTGGAGGTCAGGAGTTTGAGACCATCCTAAGCAGGAGTGAGAGCCTCTCTCCTAAAAATGCAAACAATTAACTGAGCATGATGGCACATGTCTATAATCTCAGATACTTGGGAGGCCGAGGCAGGAGGATCTCTTAAGCTCAGGAATTTGAAGTTGAAGTGAGCTATGAGGACACCACTGAACTCTAGCTGATACAACAGAATGAGAGTGTCTCAAAAAAAAAAAAAAAATGTTTCATTGGAACATAGCCAGCCAATTCATATACACTTTATCTTTAAAGCTACTTTCAAAGTGTAATAGTAGCTGGGCGTGGTGCCTACAATCCTAACACTGTAAAAGGCAGAGACAGTTGTCCTCAACTCATAGGTTTGAGACCAGCCTAAGCAAGAGTGAGACCCCATCTCTAAAAATAGCCAGCTGTTGTGGTGGGCACCTGTAGTCCCAGCTACTTGGGAGGCTAAGGCAAGAGAATTGCTTGAGCCCAGGAGTTGGAGGTTGCTATGAACTACACCAGGGGCACTTTACTGAGGGTGACAAAGTGAGACTCTGTCTCAAAAAAAAAAAAAGTGTAACAGTAGATTTGAGTAATTGGAACAGAGACTCTATCAATCACAAAACCAAAAATATTTATTCTTTGACCTTGTATAGAAAAAAAATTCTGACTCTTCATTTAGAGCATATAAGAGTAGGCAAATTGAAAATAATGACAAGGGGTAGCACCTGTGGCCCATTGAGTAGGGTGCTGGCCCCATATACTGAGGGTGGTGGGTTCAAATTGGGCCCTGACCAAACTGCAAAAAAAAATAGCTGGGGGTTGTGGAGGGTGCTTGTAGTTCCAGCTACTCAGGAGGCTGAGGCAAGAGAATCGCCTAAGCCCAAGAGCTGGAGGTTGCTGTGAGCTGTAATGCCAGAGCACTCTATCGAGGGTGACAAAATGAGGCTCTGTCTCAAAAAGAAAATAAAATAATGATGCTGTAAATTACTTTAGTATTTGAAAATTCATAGAGAAGTATGGCACTAAATATATTTTAAGATGTACAAATACTTTTTCAGGTAATTTTACATTTATTTTTAAACAAGTAAATTGGCAAGATTTTTACAACTGGAGATTGTACAGTATTAAAGTATCATTAGTTATACATGATCTATGTGTTTATGACTTAATAAAAAATAAAGTAAAATAAAAAAGTATCATTAGTAACTTATTTTTCAACATATAACATGTAATGTGAATGCTTAACCCTTTGCTTATTCAGTAGATTTCTTTATCATGTTGGGGAGATCATATCGATGGCTTAATGTCACTTTGGTCATGGATAATGTGTGTCATTTAAGTTCATGAAGTTGCTACCATGCACTTAAATAGGCATCACTGTACAAACAGCTTAGTAAGGTTTCATAATCTTGGCAGATCAGTGTCTCACAGCTGCGTTTATATAGACATGTGGCAGTATCTTGCTGAGCCACATTTATTATTGTTGAGTGTTTTTGTGTGTCATCATGAGAAAGTTGGAACTTGAATTAGAGCAACAAGCAAACAATAAATTTCTTGTTAAGCTTGCCAGAGTCGAAGTAAAATGAGGGACATGTTAGTCTAAGTTTATGGGAATAATGCCATGAAGGAAATGGCAGCATACAAATGGATTCAACATTTTTCTGAGGGAAAAGAAAGCATCACTAATGAAAAAAGGTCAGGGCAGTCAGTAATGAGCAGAACTGACAAAAACATTGCAAGTTTTATTGAATTGTGTGTCAATATTGTTAGCTGACCACGCATAGCAGACCAAATAAACATTAATAGAGAAACAGTTTGGAAAATCTTAACTGAAAATCTTGGCATGAGAAAAGTATGTAAAAAAAAATGGTCCCAAAGGAGCTCACTGATGAACAAAACCAAAGGAGAGTGAAAGTTTGCCAAGACATTTTGGAGAAGCAAGGCAATGTTTTAGGCCATGTTTTCATTGGTAATGAAAAATGGGTGTGGGTGGCACCTGTGGCTCAGTCAGTAGGGTGCTGGCCCCATAAACCAAGGGTGGTGAGTTCAAACCCAGCCCCAGCCAAACTGCAACAAAAAAATAGTTGGGCATTGTAGGCAGGCGCCTGTAGTCCCAGCTACTCAGGAGGCTGAGGCAAGAGAATCAACTAAGCCCAAGAGCTGGAGGTTGCAGTGAGCTGTGACGCTATGGTACTCTACTGAGGGCAACAAAGTGAGACTCTGTCTCTAAAAAAAAAAGAAAGAAAAATACAAAAGGGCAAACCCTAGCGATCTACACTAGAACTCGTCAGACCCCAAACACTCAAATGAAGTGATTTATTTTAGGACTATGAATATGCTAATTTAGCTGGAAGAGTTACAGTCTCATCCTGGACCTCTAGTGAAAAATACTTACGGGAAGATGAGATAAGTATAAAACCTGTCTGGGTTTCATCAGTAGTCTATAAAAGCAATGCAGCGTTAAAAATAAACTTGAAGGGGCAGTGCCTGTGGCTCATCGAGTAGGGTGCCGGCCCCATATACCGAAGGTGGTGGGTTCAAACCCAGCCTCGGCCAAACTGCAAAAAAAAAGAAAATTAGCCGGGCATTGTGGCGGGCGCCTGTAGTCCCAGCTACTTGGGAGGCTGAGGCAAGAGAATCACTTAAGCCCAGGAGTTGGAGGTTGCTGTGAGCTGTGTGACGCCACGGCACTCTACCGAGGGTGATAAAGTGCGACTCTGTCTCTACAAAAAAAATAAATAAATTAAAAAAATAAATAAACTTGAAGGCTCGGTGCCTATAGCACAGTGGTGACGACACCAGCCACATACGCTGAGGCTAGCTGGTTCAAACCAGCCCCGGCCAGCTAAACAATAATGACAACCGCAACAAAAAATAGCCGGGCATTGTGGCAGGTGCCTGTAGTCCCATCTACTCGGGAGGCTGAGAATCCCCTAAGCCCAAGAGCTGGAGGTTGCTGTGAGCTGTGACGCTACAGCACCCTACTTAGGGCAACAAAATGCAACTCTGTCTCTAAAAAAAAAAAAAGAAAAGAAAAGAAACATGAGTGTACCAGTATGACCCCAAGATAAAACATCAAAGTGTACAATGGAAGTCAGCCATTTCTCCATGACCAGAGAAAGTTCTGTCAGTCCAAATCAAGACAGAGTAAGACTCTGTTTCAAAAAAATGAATAAATAAATAAATGAAAGAGTCAAAACAATGTTGCTAACTTTTTTGATGTCATAGAGATTATTCATTATGAGTTTGTACCAAGTGGACAGTTAGCCAAGTTTACTATTTGTAAGTGCTAAAAAGGCTGCCTGAAAAATGACCAGAAGTTTTTGCCAATAACTCATGGCTCTTGAATCACAACAATGCACAAGCTTACACAGCACTGTCTATGAGGGAGTTTTTATCCGATAAATAACTGTATTGGAACACCCTCCATACTCAATTGATCAGACCCCTGATGACCTTTTTCTTTACCTGAAGATAAAAGAAATATTGGAAGAAAGACATTTTGGTGGCATTCAGAATATCAGAGGTGATAGGATGACAGCTCTGTTCCAGCAAAAGAGTTACAAAGTTGCTTTGAAGGGTGGGCTAGGTGCTGGCATCAGTGCATAGCTTCCCAATAGGAGTATGTTGAAGGTAACCATAGTGATATTCAGCAATAAGGTATGTAGCACTTTTTCTAGGATGAGTTCGCAAACTTAATTGTCAGACCTCATATTCTCAAACAAGCTATGGGAGCAGGGCATCTGACTTATAGAATAAGGCAGTCATAATAGGTGAGTTTCAGAAAATCAAGTAAATCTGTTGATTGAGTTTGATTTTAGACTCTTGAGTCAGCCATTGACCGGGAGTATCCTAAAGCAGAGTATCTGGAATAGGAGGGATGAGCAGACTAAATTTGGATACAGATTTACATTACCTTGACAATTTATGATATTCATCAGAACTACTTGCTGTCCTTAACACTACTATCCTGGTGGCCTCCAATTCTTTTTTGTTTTTTTTGAGATAGACCTTTACTTTGTTGCCCTCGGTAGAGTACCATGGTGTCACAGCTCACAGCAACCTCCAGCTCTTGGGCCTAGGTGATTCTCTTGCCTCAGACTCCCAAGCAGCTGGGATTACAGGCGCCCGTCACAATGCCCGGCTATTGTTTGTTGCAGTTTGGCGGGGGCTGGGTTCAAACCTGCCACCCTCAGCCCACGGGGCCGGCACCCTACTCACTGAGCCACAGGCACCGCCCAGTGGCCTCCAATTCTAACTATACATTGCCCAGTTAAAATGAGGTCGGTGGGAGAAAACAAATGTATCAGTTAGAATGCCTTCAGGAACAATTTTATAAACAAGGAAATTTTATTTATTTATTTGTTTTTGAGACAGAGTCTCACTTTGTTGCACTTGGTAGAGTGCTGTTGTACCATAGCTCACAGCAACCTCTAACTCTTGGGCACAAGCTATCCTCTTGCCTCAGCCTCCCAAGTAGCTGGGACTACAGGCACAATATCCAGCTATTTTTAGAGGCGAGGTCTCACTCTGGCTCAGGCTGGTCTCGAACCATGAGCTTAGGCAATCCACCCACCAGAGTGCTCACTCTCCCAGAGTGCTGAGATTACAGGCATGAGCCACTGGGCCAGCAAACAAGGAAATTTAGTATTTTCCATAATAAAAACCCTGCAGAAAATCAACACATTGTACCCCACATATGCATAAATGTATTCATGATCTATGTGTATATGACTTAATAAAAAAAAAAAAGAAAGAAAGAAAAACTCTGTGGGATGTTAGTTTTTAGATAGCTCAACATCATCAAGGCCAACTTTTTTCTGTATTTTCACTTTTCCATTCTGAGTGTTTTGGCTTTGTCTAGTTCCTCTCACAGTTACAAATAACTAAAGTAATTTTAGGCTTCATAGGAAGATGCAACATTATTTTAGAAAGTAGAATTGTTAGTCCACTGTTTCTTTTCCTAAAAGTGAAAAACTATTTTTCCTAACCTCACCTCATTTTCTGGTGTTGGATCATATGCTAACCTCTAAACAGGTCACTTGGAATGGGCATGAAATACAGGGCAGAAATGAACACTCAAATAAAGGGCCAAGAGTCATGGCTCACGCTTGTAATCTCATCACTTCTAGAGGCTAAAGTAGGAGGATCACTTGAGCCCAGGTGTTTGAGGTTACAGTGAGCTATGATCACCATCGCACTCCAGCCTAGGCAACAGAGCAAGAGCTTGTCTTAAAGAAAAAGAAAGGAAGAATGGTTCTGCTAGCAAATAAGGAGGAATGGCCATCACGTGGTCAGTAAATAATACTACATAGTGATTGGGTTAACATGAAGCAAAAGACCCTGTGTGTGCTGTCATTCTGTGACATTTAGACTTCTCTCCAACTTGGGTCACACTGGTATTTTAAACCTGGTATTTTAAGCCCTTCTTTTTTGAAGGTCTTTTGTATTAAAATTCCTTCCCTCCACACCCCCACCTCCCACTCCACATTATGTAAACCAAAAAAACCTCATTTGGGGGGATAGTTTTTCAAAATACCATGTTCTGACTACATGAGCAAATTTTATTATTCAAGTGTCTATTTAGAATAGTGAGCTGGGTGAGGTGACTCAAGCCTGTAATCCTAGCGCTCTGGAAGGCTGAGGCTGGTAGACTGCTTGAGCTCAGGAGTTTGAGATCAGCCTAGAGCAAGACGCTGTTTCTAAAAAAAAAAAAACTAGCCCAGCGTTGTGGTGGACACCTGTAGTCCCAGCTATTTGAGAAGCTAAAGCAAGAGGATTGCCTGAGCCCAAGAATTTGAGGTTGCTGTGAGCGATGACACTATGGCACTCTACCAAGGGTGACCACGTGATACTCTGTCTCAAAAAGATAAAAAATAGAATAGTGATATGTAAATATACTTTTATATAAGACAAATAAACTTTTCCAGTTAGTGAGTTTAGGTATAAGCTATGCCAAAAGTTCTAAAGAGGTGTATTTTGTAAATTAACCATTAGAGGGGCTACATTATTTTTAAGAAGAAATACTGCATTTTGGTCAGTAAGGTGAGGCTTGTAGCTATAGTTCCTCCTATTTTTCTTAACAAAATAATTATAATTCTGATTCACCTTATAATAGCTAATTTAAAACTATTTTACTGGTCAGGGGTGGTGGCTCACACCTGTAATCATAATAGGCAAGAGGGGTGGATTGCCTGAACTCAGGAGTTCAAGACCAGCCGTAGCAAGAGCAAGACCTGGCCTCTATAAATAGCCAGGCATTATTGCAGGTGCCTATTGTCCCAGCTACTCAGGAGGCTGAGGCAAGAGGACCACTTGAGCCCAAGACTTTGAGGTTGCTATGAGCTATGATGCCATGGCACTCACCCGAAGGTGACAAAGCAAGACTCTGTCAAAAAATAAATAAAAATAAATAAATAAATAAATCTATTTTACTTTTATTTATGTTTTTTAATTAACTAGAGAATGTGTTCCAGTAGATGAAAATTAAAGAAGGAAAAAAGGGCATCTGTTCTGCTTAGGAGTGTACCCTCGTGTGTATTTCTTTTACTTCATTTATTGAAATCTAGAATGACTTGACACATTTTCTTTTTATATGTCTTAGAATTTAACTTGGGTCATCTACAAGTTTCCAAAGAACTAGTAAATGATGTCATTCTCCCCAAGTGGGCTAAATCGATAGAAGATTTCATCTATAAACATAGGAAAGCTCTGGTAAGTAATTAGACAGATTAATAAGATAAAGAAATGTTTTCTAGAGGTTGGTATGAAGTCTATATGACTGTGAATTGTTTTTGCTTATTACTTTTTCATCTATTCATCTATATCAGTGGTTCTCAATCTTCCTAATGCCATGGCCCTTTAATACAGTTCCTGTGGGTTGCAACCCACAAGTTGAGAACCGCTGATCTGTACTGTTTTTAGAAAATCCAACATACTAATTTATTTTAAGGATGTGAATCTTCTATTGCAATATAGTACAGTACCATGAATGTGTACAAAATATTAAAAATTTTAGTTCTGTGAGATGTCTCCCTGTAGTATGTCTGTCTAGTTATTAAACTGGTACAGGTTGATGTTATGTAGTTTTCATGTTTGTTTCAAATCTAATACAGATGAGTACATTTTTGTTTTTCCTAAAGAATTTCACTAAGCTTCTTCTAAGCTCTTTTTTGAGACAGAGTCTCACTATGTCACCCTCAGTAGAGTGCGGTGATGTCACAGCTCACAGCAACTTCAAACTCTTGGGCTTAAGCTCGTCTCTTGCCTCAGCTTCCCAAGTAGCCGTGACTATAGGTGCCTGCCACAATGCTCAGCTATTTTGTTGTTGTTGTTATAGTTGTCATTGTTGTTTGGCAGGTGCAGGTCAGATTCAAACCCACCAGCCCCAGTATATAAAGTCGGTGCCCTAGCCACTGAGCTATAGGCACCAAGCCTCACTAAGCTTCTAATAAGAAAACCTAGGCTAGGCAGGCACAATTTGTCAAGCCTATAATGCTAACAAGGAGGCCAAGTCAGGAGGATCAGTTAAGGACAGGAGTTAAAAACTAGCCTGAGCAGCATAGCGTGACTCTGTCTCTACAAAAAAATCCTTAAAATTATCTGAGCATGGTGACTAAGCTGTCGTCCCACTACTTAGGAGCTGAGTCAGGAGGATCATGTGAGCCCAGGAGTGAGAAGTTGCAGTGAGCTATGATCATGCCACTGTGCTATTGCCTGGACAACACAGTAAAATCGTGTCTCTAAAAGAAAAAAATAAGGCAAGTGAATCTTAGATGCCACTTTACAGGCTTACTAGTTTTTAGTTAAATTTCTATTTTAGAATTGAAGGACTAAGGAGGATTAGTTTAACACTGATACTGTGTCACTATCTTGTAGATGATAATGGCTCCATTTTTTTCCCCATGATAGTCCACTTAGTTCTCTATCTAAATTGAAATGTTGGTAGATTCTGATACCAACTGGGCCAATACTTAGAAATATTCCTTCTCATTAGTATATAATTGTCAAATTTATAAAATTCAGAATTAGATTATAATATTTGTAAACATTAAACCTAGACATGAATAAGGAATGGGAGAAAAAATAAAGCAACTTTGAAAAATAGCCTGCTACTTATTAACTAGCCTGAATTTTTCAGGTTCTTTTCTACTGTACTATCTATAACCTAAAATAGGAGTCCCAGATTTTAAGAAGACATACACCCTATCAACCTAAAATACTAAATAAGAGGAGAGTGACCTCACCAAAAAGTGAGTGTAGCTGGGCACAGTGAGACATCCCAGCTACTCAAGAGGCTGAACCAGGAGAATCCGTTGAGCCTAGCAGTTTGAGGGCAACATAGCAAGATCTTGTCTCTTAAAAACAAACAAACAGGCTCGGCGCCTGTGGCTCAACGGGCTAAGGCACCAGCCACGTACACCTGAGCTGGAGGGTTCGGGCCCGCCAAACAACAATGACGGCAGCATCCAAAAAATGGCCGGGCGTTGTGGTGAGCGACTGGAGTCCCAGCTACTTGGGAGGCAGAGGCAGGACACTCGCTTGAGCCCAGGAATTGGAGGTTGCTATGAGCTGTGATACCACGGCCCTCTATCCAGGGTGACGGCTTGAGGCGCTGTCTCAAAAACAAGCAAACAAACAAAAAACCAATAAAAATAATAACAACAACAATAAAAAATGCTTATTCAAAAATGAATGATGAATTGCAATCTGGTAATACACATGTCCTAGCAAATCATGGGGAGTGATAAAAGAGATATACCCAGGGAGGGAAAGGAAGGCAAGGGCTTTAAAGATAAAATGAGGAGGGTGGTGCCTGTGGCTCAAAGGAGTAGGGCGCCGGCCCCATATATCAGAGGTGGCAGGTTCAAACCCAGCCTCAGCCAAAAAACTGCAAAAAAAAGATAAAATGAGGAAGGTTAGAAGGTTAAATAAATTGTTTTGAAATAGTTATCCTTAGTCACACAGATTAATAGCAAAAGTAGCATCAGTCCAAGGTTGAACAGGCAGTTGCTGGGCAGATGTCCTCATAGAAGTATTCTTGGTATATAGTTGATATGGTTCTAGGTTGATTCTTGATATGGTGCAAGGTTGTAGTTTTCACAGAGTACTTGCAATACTTTTTAATGTAGGCACGTGTAAATGAAAACCTCTCCTTTATGGCTTCTCCAGTCCATTTGTTAGGCTTTCACATACGTAACTCCATTTTAGTTATGCATTGTTGTATAACAAAATAACCCAAACTTCAGTGGCTTAAAAATACAGCCATTTTATCATCTCTCACAGTTCTGTGGGTTGACTGATCTCAGGGAGGCTAGTTGTGCTTCAGGTTCTCAATGCAGGTGCCATCATTTGGTGGCTGAAGTCATCGGAAGGCTGCATTGAGACAGTAGGTTGCTGGACTTGTCCCCTTCTCCATGTAGTCTTAGGGTATCTTCTCTCCTTGTGGTCTCTCTTGCTGTGTCACTTCTTATGTGACAGCTCAGGGATCCCAAAAAATAAAAAAGTGAAAACTTCCACACAATTTTTTTTTTTTTTTGAGATAGTCTTAGTCTGTTGCTAAGAGACTCCCCAGGCTAGGAGTAGCATGTCTTCACATAGCTCACAGCAACCTCAAACTCCTGTACTAAAGCCATCCCCTTGCCTCGGCCTCTCAAGTAGCTAGGACTACAAGCATGCGCCACCATGCCTGGCTAGTTTCTCTATTTTATTTATTTATTCATTCATCATTCGTTCATTTATTTTGAGACAGAATCTCAAGCTGTTACCTGGATAGAGTGCCATGGCATCCTAGCTCACAGCAACCTCCAACTCTTGGGCTCAAGTGATCCTCTTGCCTCAAGTTTTCTAGTTTTAGTAGAGATGGGATCTCACTTTTGCTCAGGCTGGTCTCAAACTCATGAGCTCAAACAATACACCTGCCTTGGCCTCCCAGTGGCCCTTACACACTATCTTAAGTAGTGCTCTCAACTGTCATTTCATCACTCTACCACTTGGCAGTGGTTAAACAGTTAAATGCCAGCTATTTTTAGAGACCAGGTCTCACTCTTGCTCAGGCTAGTCTACAACTTGTGAGCTCAAGCAACTCACCCTCCTTAGCCTCCCAGAGTGTTACGATTATAGCATGAGTGACCAAGCCCAGCCATAGATTTTTTTTTTTTTTTTAACATGAATTTGTTTGTGAGCCTCTTTTTCCTAACCATAGTAAGTTGAAAGCTAAGGGTCTCTCCTCAGTTTCACTTTCTGTCTCTTTTAGTGTGAACTACTATAATTCCATTCAGAAGTTGATGTTTCTTAGGTATCTCCTCTCTTGTAAAAAAGCTATTCTACATTACCTTACAAAATAGTCCCTTCTCTACTTTGGGCCACATGGGCAGCTACTATGAAAAAAATTCCCTTTGAATTCTTAGATGCAATTCTTCTTCTTTTTTTTTTTTTTTGGCCAGGGCTTGGGTTTGAACCCACCACCTCTGGCATATGGGGCCAATGCCCTACTCCTTTGAGCCACAGGCGCCACTCGCAATTATTCTTCTTATACTTTATCATAGGCCACTAAAGGAAGCCAATTGGCACTTTAAAATGTTCTGTCTGGCCGGGTGCAGTGGCTCACACCTGTAATCCTAGCACTCTGGGAAGCCGAGGTGGGGGATTGCTTGAGCTCATAAGTTCAAGACCAGCCTGAGCAAAAGCGAGACCCCATCTCTACCAAAAATAGAAAAAACTGAGGCAAGAAGATCCCTTCAGCCTGAGTTGGAGGTTACTGTGAACTATGATGCCACATCACTCTACCCAGAGTGACAGCTTGAGACTCTGTCTCAAAAATAAATAAATACAATTTTATGTCTGGAAGTCTTTACACCCAAATCCATAATTTCACTAGGTACTCTTTCTGTCTTTCGTGCAAAGAGCATGACTGCCTTTTTATCCTGTCTCCAGTAACAATTTCCTCACTGTCTTTTTTTTTTTTCAGATTTCATAAAGTTTATAGGATTTTTAACTGTTTGTGCTTGTTTCTTTTCCTTTTTTTTTTTTTCAATATATGTATTTTATTATTCTTCATTACATTATTTCCCCCACCCCCACCCCTCCGTGGTAAGACAGAATTGATTTACAGAAAAGAATACAGAAAACACCAAAGCTCCTGGTAGAGGGAGAGATTTCAAGTGGGGAGAGAGAGGCTCTCTCCGTTCCTCTCCCGGTCTTTCCCCATCTCCTCCTCTAGTCCTCTAGCCTCAGGGTATATATAGGTGTATGGGTTCCTTGGCCAGGAAACAAATGAATACAGTCCCGTCCACCGGGGGCAAGGTGAATGAGTGTATCAATGAATGGACACAGTCCATCCATGGAATTCAGGCCTAGGAAA
>CAUYRH010016649.1:0-13085 GCA_963574655.1 Perodicticus potto | reverse complement strand
GATTTAATACAAAATAATTTAAAAAATAAAAATAAATCAATTAATTAAAAAATAAAAATAAATAAATAAAAGTGCCATGGATAATGGAAAAAAAAAATAGTCAGGCGTTGTGTGGGCACCTATAATCCCAGCTACTTGGGATGCTCAGGTAGGAGAATTGCATAAGCCCAAGAGTTGGAGGTTGCTGTGAGCTGTAACCCACAGCACTCTACCAAAGGCAACATGGTGAGACTCTGTCTCAAAAAAAAATTTTTTAATAAATAAATAAATAAATAAATGTATAATCCATGGGCTAAAGGACCTATCTACCACAATAGAAATAAAAAGTGTAAAAACAGAATAAAAAGAAATAAAACTGTCATTATTTTCAGATGATATGATTATATATGTAAATTAAAAAAAAAAAAGAACCTACAGTGAACTCTGAAAATTAACAAGTTAAGTTGGTAAGGTCACTGGGTGCAGTGGCAAGAACCTGTAGTCCCAGCTAGTCAAGAGGTTGAGGCAGGAGGATTGCTTTAGCCCAGGAATTCAAGGCTCCAGTGAGCTATGATTGACCACTACATTAAACAAACAAACAAACAAATAAACAAAATCTATGTAGAAACTGAACTTTGCTCCTTATCTTTACACAATACACAAAAGTCAATTCCAGATAGTTATAGATCAAAATATAAATGGTAGAACAATAAAGCTTTTAGAATAAAACATAGCTTTATAAAATCGGAGTATATAAGCTTGGCGCCAGTGGTTAGGGTATCAGCCACATGCACTGGGCTGGTGGGTTCAAACCCGTGGGGCCTGCTAAACAACAATGACAACAATAACAAAAAAATAGCCAGGCACTGTAGCGGGTGCCTGTAGTCCCAGCTACTTAGGAGGCTGAGGCAAGAGAGTTTGGGGTTGCTGTGAACTGTGATGCCATGGCACTCTACTAAGAGAGACATAGTAAGACTCTGCCTAAAAAGAAAGGTTTTAGTAAAGATTAAACAGGACACAAGAATAATATTTTAAAAATGATTGATAAAGGATGGGGTCAAAGGTAGGGCCCAGCCTGATCAGGTCTTAGGTAAGAACTGGTCATCAACACCTTGATCTTGAGGAAAGCAGCATTTTGGGGGTACCCATTTTCCCTCAAAGCCAGTGCTATTTACTACTTAAGTCCTAAGTGAGAGGAACCTTGAATACTGACTAATGAAAAATTATTATCTCTTTGGTATTGCACTCAAAGAGGGCTCAGGGGTGGCGCCTGTGGCTCAGTGAGTGGGGCACCGGCCCCATATAACAAGGGTGGTGGGTTCGAACCTCATGATGGACAAACTGCAACAAAAAATAGCCAGGCATTGTGGCAGGCGCCTGTAGTCACAGCTACTCAGGAGGCTGAGGCAAGAGAATCACTTAAGCCCAGGAGTTAGAGGTTGCTGTGAGTTGTGACGCCACAGCACTCTACCGAGGAAGATAAAGTGAGACTGTCTCTTAAAAAAAATAAATAAATAAAGAGGAACCATATATCTGTATTTTCAAGACTCAAATCTCCTTTTATCCTACCCAGAAATGCTGAGAGATCACTGACTTTAAACAAAAGTCAAATACAAAGCAGACATGTGAATCATCTACTGTACAACAGGTGAGAAATCTGGAACAAAAATCCACATCAATCCAATATTCTTTCTACTACAGTGAAATTTCTTATCCCCAACACAATACAAGTTATTCAATTACCTCTCTATATTTCTATAATCATATTCAGTAACTTAAATATTTTTTTCTTACAGTAAATGCACTTATTTCTGCTGGAAATGATCTCTCTGTTCTCCACCTATTTTCCAAAGACTGCTCAAATCCTACTTTCTCCATATAACCTTCTCTGACCAGGCCAGTTGGTGAGCTCTTTTCTGGATCTCAATTCACGTGGTAACACTGTCTATGTTTTTCACTTAGCATTGATTAAATGCAGCATTTTGCCAGTTCCTCTTTGCTATTTATGCCCCCTATACCTCTTGTTCCAAGTCCTTTATTAAGCATTCCAGGAGCCCCATCATTGCCCCAGGAGAGCAATCAATGCTTTTCTTTTTAATGTTTATTGAATACAAACTACACACTACTCCACAGCTAGGAGACAGCTCTTACTCTCCAAGAGCTTACAGTTTCATTAAGGATGCTACCTGCACATACATTTGAAAAGTTATACAAGACAGAAAACTATCTAAAATGAAATGAATGGCACAGACAAGAAGTATTTAATGTGTGGATTAAAGGAGTTGAGGGAGTATCCAAGGAGGAGTTGGGATTTGAGATGGTCTTAGAAACTGGAAGGTAGTCTGATGAGAGAGAGGAGTGGAGAGGAGGGAAGAAGAGGAGCATGGAGGGGGCCTGGCATTCTAGATGACCAAAGGCCCAGAGTAGGGATGAACGAAGCACCTTAGAAATGAGTGAGTGGATCAGCCTCGCTAGAGTGGAAGGCCCAGATTAGGTACAATGGGAGATAAATTTGGAAAGTTAAGATCGGAACAGACTACCAAAAGCCTTGAATGTCCATGCTAAAACATCTGGACTTTATCCTGTGAATAGTGAATAACCATTAAAAGTACATGAACAGGGCGGCGCCTGTGGCTCATCAAGTAGGGCACTGGCCCCATATACCAAGGGGGCAGGTTCAAACCCGGCTTCGGCCGAACTGCAAAAAACAGAAAAATAGCCAGGCATTGTGGCGGGCGCCTGTAGTCCCAGCTACTTGGGAGGCTGAGGGAAGAGAATCGCCTAAGCCCAGGAGTTGGAGGTTGCTGTGAGCTGTGTGATGCCACAGCACTCTACCAAGGGCGATAAAGTGAGACTCTGTCTCTACAAAAAAAAAAATAAATAATAAAAAATAATAAAGTACATGAACAGAGAAGAGACAACCTAAATACAAAAACTATAATCGGAGGCTGGGTGAGGTGGCTCACACCTGCAATTCTAGCACTTTGGGATGCCCATTGTGGGAGGACGGCTTGACGCCAGGAGTTTGAGAACTGCTTGAGCATGAGGGAGACACCATCTCTACAAAAAAAAAAAAAAAGAGTGAGAGAAGAGAAAGAGAAAGAAAGAAGGGAAGAGAAGGGAAGGGAAGGGACAAGAAGGGAAGGGAAGAGGGAAAGGAAGGTGGAAGGGAAGGGAAGGGAGAAAGAAAGAAAGAGATTAGCCAGGCATGGTAACATGTGCCCACAGTCTCAGCTACTTGAGAGGCTGAGATGGGAGGATCACTTGAGCCCAGGAGTCTGAAGTTGCAGTGAGCTATGATGATGCCACAGCACCATATGCCTGGTAACAGAAAGAGACTCTGTCTCAAAAAATAATAATAAATAAGAAAAGAAAAATAAAATCTATAATCTGAAAGCTCACTTCTACAGAGCTCTCAAATGGGAATGATTCCAATCCAGCTCTGCCTAAACAGCAACATGTACTACCTGATTTCTTCCTATCTAAATATGGAAACCACGATACCACACCCAGCTCTCTAGTCTTCCAGGACTAACAGGACCCATTTAACAACCAGTTCATACCAATCTGCTTTCTTCTTTCTGTTTGTAACTCTTGCTTTGATCTTCCTCACTCTCCTTCTTCCCATCTAAATATTCTCCAAGTGCTTCCCTGTGATGGAAAAAAGCAGAGAAATTAAAACTATTTCTGGCAAGGCCTTGGCTCAAGGAGTAGGGCATCGGCCCCATATACTGGAGGTGGCAAGTTCAAACCCAGCCCCAACCAAAAAAACTGAAAAAAAAAAAAAGTTATTTTCTAATACTTAAATTCTCTACTTAAAGGTTCCATTGCCCTTCACACCATATATAAAAATACATTCCATATGGTCATTTAAATATTTAAAAACAACGATCACAAAAACTTAAATGCAGGAAAACGTTTGTATAATTTTAATATAGAGAACCTATTTTTGAATAAGACCAAAGTCAGAAAAAAAAAGATTGAAAGATTTTATTTTCTAAAATTTAAACATTTTATCCTTGAAAGTCAAGGGATAAACTGTTAAAAAATACTTTTAAAAATTTGACTATCTACATAATAGAAGGGGCTTCTTCAAATCAATACACAGAAGACAAAACACCAAATAGAAAAACTGGCAGGGATACTAACAGGAAATTTGCAGAACAAATACAAATGGTAAATAGACATTTGAACATGTCACACAGAGTCAGAGAACTGAAACCCTGTAAGTTAGTATTATTCTATCAGGCTAGAAAAGATTTTAAAGGTTGATATAACAGGTCTGAGCCAAGTGTGTGGGACCCCCAAATGTTCACATTCCACAGGTGGGAATATAAAGTATAACAACCCATCTAAAAGGTAATTTGGCAAGATTTATCAGAAACTTAAATGTGCCTCCCCTCTGACTTAACAACCTCACCTTTAGAAATTTTCTCCAGAAAGCTTTCACAAACATACAAAGAAATATGTGCAAGAATGATTATTGCAGGTCGCGCCCATAGCACAGTGGTTACGGCGCCAGTCACATACACTCAGGTCAGCAGGTTTGAACCTGGCCTGGGCCAGCTAAACAACAATGACAATTGCAACAAAAAAATAGTCGAGCGTTGCAGCAGGCGCCTACAGTCCTCACTACTTGGAAGTGAAGCAAGAAAATAGCTTAATCCCAAGAGTTTGAGGTTGCTGTGAGCTGTGACGCCATAGCACTCTACAGAGGGTGACATAGTCAGACTCTGTCTCAAAAAAAAAAAAAAAAAGAATGATTATTGCAGCACTGACTGTACCAGCAAGAACAAGGAGGCATTCTATATACATATTAGTAGTGGATAGTTAAATAACTTACGGGGAAATACACAAGAAAATACTTTGTAGCCTATAAAAAGAATGCTATAAAACCCAGCAGCATGGAAAGATATCAACAATAGTTAAGTAAAAAGAGCCAATTGAGGAATAACATGCAGAATATATAATATAAATTTCCTTTTTAAAACAGACTTATATATACATAGGAAACTTCCTGGAAGGGAAAATGACAAAGAGATAATAGCAATTACTTAAGGAATGGAAATTTAATTACTGAAGACTTCTATTTTCTACATTTTTATATTGCATGAATTTTTCAAATAGCACACATGTATGTGTGTGTGTGTTAACCAGAAAGTGAAACTAAAGAGGAAGGGTGAAGATAGGCTCCAGTTTACAAACTTGTTTGCAGGAGGTACGAGGGACATCCTCACCTACGGACACGCGGCTCTGACCTCTGGCACTCAGTGGCCATGAGAGCTCCCAGTACCACCGTAGGAAAAATGAAACCAGTAACTTAGGATTTCATCTATCAAGACACAATCAGCTGCCTTTATCGCATTTCTTCTTGGCCTTTTCTAAGTCTGACTTCCATCTTCACTCCCTTTGTTCAAAGTCCAGCATGGGCCTCCTCGTGTTACAGCAGTTTTGAGATACAGAGTTGAGTTATCACCCCCCACTCCCAATCTAACCAAACCCTTTTCTTTCTTGTCATTTCATTAACTTCCTTATTCTTATTGAACCTGTTCTTTGTTTTCTTACTAAGAAAACTAATTGTTCCAATTTGCTCGGGTCTTCAGATATTGCCAGGCTTGTGATGTTCCCAGCGTTTATTTCTTGAACTTTATACTTCGGTCACCAATTAATTACCACCTCTAAATAATCCCTTCCAACTGCCTTCTGGAGCAAAGACCAGTGCTTCAGAAAGAAAAGGAACTATTTAGTTCAAATATAGTTAATCTAGTTTTAACGTAAACCTCATCAGTGCCTTTTAGCCATCATTTTTGAGTGCCTGGCACCGTACTAACCAATGTGGTTGCCACTAATCACACGTGGCCATTAAGCATTTGAAATGTGACTGGTTCAAACTGAAATGTGCTATGAGTGTAAAATACACACAAGATGGATTTTTGAAGACTTTGATCCCCCCCTCAAAAAATGCAATATATCTCATTAACTTGATTTACATTGACTGCATGTCAAAATGATATTTCTATGTATTAGGTTAAATAAGTTATTTAACTTAATTTCACCTATTGTTTATTTTTTACCACTTTTAATGTTACTACCAGAAAATTTAAAACTACATATGTGGCCGATATTGTATTTCTGTTGCTAATCTAGTACATTCCCCGAAGGAACTGTCTCAGATTTCTCTCTCCGATTTGAACTCCCTCTGGGGGCTAAGTCCTCTTTTGGGAGCTTGTTTCTTCGCCTTGGCCATCTGTGGTCTAAATGGGATCTGCTATTTTCCTAAATGCTCCACTTCCTAATCTGTCGAAGTCATTTCTCAGAATTTTAAAAACTGGAACTTGAGTGATTGTCTAGGTTGAAAATAATTTTCAACCATTTCAACCAATAATTTTCAACCTCCAGTGTTTCCTTCCAGTGTCGCTAATTAAGAAACCTGAAGTCATTTCTCGTACTCCTTTCTTCTCATGTGACCATTTTGGAGTTAGTTTGTTTCAGTCTAGAAGCTTGTAGGCCCTTCTGTTTGTTCTTGGTATTCTAAACTTTCTCAATTGTGTGCGCCTAAGGTGGGTCTATATTTTCATCCACTAGGCTGAACATTTTCAATCAGGTGGTCCCCTTCAATCAGGAAACTCATAATCTACAGGTCTGGGAATTGTTCTTTTATTCTTTCAGTGACAATGTCCTTCCCTCTCTGTTTACTTTGTCCTTTCTTTTTTTTTTTTTTTTTGATACAGAGTAAAACTCTGTGCCCTGGGCTAGAATATCATGGTTTCATAACTGACAGCAACCTCAAATTTTGGAGCTCTTGCCTCAACCTCCTGAGTGAGTAGCTAGGACTACAGACACTTGCCACAACGCCCAGCTAGTTTTTCTATCTTTTAGTAGAGACAGGGTTTCACTTTTGTTCAGGCTTGTCTATAACAAACTCCTGAGCTCAAGCAATCCACCTGCCTCGGCCTCCCAAAGTGCTAGGATTACAGCTGTGAGCCACTATGCCTGGCCTCTCTGTCCTTTCTAGATCTAGAAAGGATATACTAGGACTCCTGGACTAGTCCTCTAATTTTTAAGAAATATTTTTCTCTACTAGTATCTATCTTTTTCTTTTTGCTCTAACTCATAGGCACTTTTATCACCTTTACTTTCCAGCCCTTCTACTATTTTCCATTTCTATCATATTTTTAATTTCCAATGCTTTCTTATGAACATAGCATTGTATGCTTGTTTCATGGTTGCCAAACCATCTTGTTTTTCTCTGAGGATCTTAATGACCATCATTTTGTGGTTCATTGATTTTTTTTCTTCAGTTTCAGTTTCTTCAGCCTCAATTTCCTCTCAGGTGTTTGTTTTCCATTTGATCATTTCAGTATCTATCTTTTGTGCTAAAGACTTTCCTCAGACGTGTGGAAATCCTTAGTTACCACTTCATGATAAAACTTGGCTGGGTGCCCATAGCTCAGTGGTAGGGCGTGGCCACATGCTCCAGGGCTGATGGGTTCAAACCTGGCCCTAGCCTACTAAACAATAAAAGTAGCCGGGCAGTGTGGTGGGCACCTGTAGTCCTGGCTATCTGGGAGGCTGAGGCAAGAGAATCACTTGACCCTGAGAGTTTGAGGTTGCTGTGAGCTATGATGCCACGGTAGTCTACCGAGGGTGATAAGATGAGACTCTGTCTCAATAAAAAAATAAAAAACAAAAACTAAAAAGCTGATGAAAAATTAAATTAAATTAAAGCATTGGTTTAGGCTGGACATGGTGGATCACGCTTGTAATCCCAGCACTCTTAGAGGCCAAGGCAGGCGGATGGCCAGAGCTCACGGGTTTGAAACCAGCCTGAGCGAGAGCAAGACCCTGCCTCTAAAAATAGCTGGGTATTATGGCCAACACCTGTAATCTCAGCTACTGAGGAGGCTAAGGCAAGAGAATCACTTGATGCCGGGAGTCTGAGGTTGCTGTGACCTATGATGCCATGGCACTCTACCAAGGGCAACAAAGTGAGACTCTGTCTCAAAAAAAAAACCATTGGTTTTAAAAAATAACACTTTCACATGCAAAAAAGCAAAAAAGACGCAAGCTATAATGATAAAAAACTCTTATGAGGTACTTTTTAAAGCTGTTTTCATTTACATAATGTAATTTTAAAACTTTGAGTTCCATATCCTAGTTGTTGTTGTCTATTACTCTTATTTTGAAAATGTTCTCCCAATTCTTGCACATCTTTTCTGAGATGTACCAAAGACCTAAAGCTATAAAGGTAATGGTAACTTCCATGACAACTTAGGAAAAGGACACTGACACTGCCACTTTTATACGTCACTTCACAGTAGCTGCCTAGTTGCTGCTGAAGAGCTGTCTTTAAAACAAAAAACTAAACTAGGATGGTTTATTTTAGTTGTATGTACGTAAGTACCTGATTATACAGAACTCAAGAATTTAGAGAAAATAAAACAATTTAGCACATTTCAATCTAAGTCTCTAAGTCATTTGGAAGCTTGTAATATGGTGGCAGGATAAAGAAGAAAATATACATCTTAATAGCCTGACAAATAAAAATCTGAACACTTAAAAAGAGTCTGATGGGAGCTCTGAGTGCAAGAGTGTGCCTTAACAACTGTGAACTTCAGTGTGGGCCAGTCTGCTTGGGCTGTTCTGTGGGCAAACCTGATGCCACTGTCTTTTTTTTTTTTTAATTGAGAAAAGAGCCTCACTCTGTTGTCCTGGGTAGAGTGCCATGGTGTGATAGCTTACAGCAATCTTAAACTCTTGGGCTCAAGCAATCCTCTTGCCTCCCAAGTAGCTGGAACTATAGGTATCCACCATGACACCCAGCTAGTTTTTCTATTTTTACTAGAGTCAGGGTCTTGTTCTTACTCAGGCTGGTCTCAAACCCCTGCGCTCAGGCAATCCACCCACTTTAGCCTCCCAGAGTGCTAAGAATACAGGTGTAAGCCACCAGGCTGGGCTCGATGTCTTTAAGTCCTTCTTTTTGCCCAGTCAGAGTCTACAGAGAATCTTCTCCAACCTCCTGCCTGGAATGTGAAGGTCAAAGTGCCAGCATTCCAGGAACAGGAAAGAAGAAGAGAACAGCCTCGGCATCCAGTGTGCATGAGGCACCTGAATCCCCTTGTTTTTAGTGCAATGTCCTTGCCTCATCTTTGTCCAGTATGCCCCCAAACCGTAGACCCTCCACTTGAAATTTCTCCAAACCTCTAGTCACTTGTGGAAAGTGGGAGAAAGGTTCTGAGTACTATTAATTTCCAATCAGTTCTCCTTATTTTAGTCCCTTATTCACCTCAGAGAATCTTACACAATAAACTCCCTGGGCAGCGCCCATGGCTCAGTGGGTAGGGCACATACACAGAGGCTGGCAGATTTTAACCTGGCTAAAAAACAGCTAAAGAACCCAGCTAAAAAACAATAATGACAACTGCAACAAAAACAATAGCCTGGCTTTGTGGCAGGCGCCTGTAGTCCCAGCTACTTGGGAGGCTGAGGCAAGAGAATTGCTTAGACCCAAGAGTCTGAGGTTGCTGTGAGCTGTGATGCCATAGCGCTCTACCCAGAACGACAGCTTGAGACTCTGTCTCAAATAAATAAATAAATAATAAACCCCCTGACCAGGTGATTCATCCACAATGAAAGAGGTGAGAAGTGGACTCATGACGATTGGTCATTTTGCATACTGTACCTCCCAGAAGCCGCCAGCCTGACAGTGTTGAAAGGCCTGTGGAAGGCACAGCTGAAGCAGCAGCTTGGAGGCCATGCACTAGAGAATGACGTGCCATCCTCCACTCAATAACTGCACTACGTCAGAGACTCCTCTGTGACTCTGTCCCTGAAATAAATACGTGGGTCTGATAACCAGCGTGAAGTTGGAGTGGCTCCACTTATCTTTCCTAACAGCCGGCTGCGGAACCCTGTGCTTCCTGTCTCCATAGCTCTAGCGCCTGCAAAAGTCGGGGTTCCCGCGGGGGTGTGCTCTTGACAGGGCACAAAGCAAGGATCCCACTGAACTACAACTTATGGCTGTCACCTTGACACTTTGGATTCCTTATGTCCAACGCCCAGCAGACAAGAAAAGAAGCCACTGCCTGGGGCGGGGGGGGTGGGCAACTGGTCCTGACGGGCAGGAGAAGGTATAAGCGCTGTTTGCACAATGAGGACATTCGGGAATTCAGGTGCCGCTTGGTCCCCCTGAGCCCAGTGTAACTGTGAATGGACAGGGACAGCAACTCTAGCGCGAGATGGGGATATCGTCAGGGTCTCGGACCCTTCAGGAATGAGGGTTTCTGCTGCATAAGCAGATAAGCCACTGAAGACCCGCAGAAGCGACAGCTGAGGTCCACCACATACTTGTGGAAGGAAGCGGGCTTGTGGGGAAGGAGGCAGACCCCAGGGCGCAGGCCAGGGCTGCATCCCGCGGGTACCGCCCAGGGCGCCCGAGCCCCAGGCTATCGCCGGCGCTGAAGGGGGATTGTTTCCCTCGCAGGCTCACAGCAGGGTGTGGGATGTTTTCACATCGCACACTGCTTGCAGCTTCTGGAAGAAGTGCTTTCTGCTTCATCGAGAAACCGCGCTCCCACTCGCCCTGACTGCGGGGCTCGCACCCCGGGCAGCCCAGCTACTTCCCCTCACCCCGCGTCTGGACAGCGGGACAGCCCGGCCCGGCTCACCGCCTCCGCGCTTCCAGGCGCGCCGCGATGCGCAGGCGCCGGGCCTGGATCCGCTCCTGAGGGTTATCAGAATGTATCGAGGGCCCGAGAATCGGGGCAGGCAAGTGTTCGTCTGCATTCTGCTCCAGGACCCCCAGGGACCCTGGCGGATTCATGGCAAGAGGCCTGACCCCCCCGCAGCTGCGTGAAGACCGCGCCTGGTTTCTAGGAACAAGCGGTTGCCAAGGAAAAGCGCCGAAGTCGCTACCGGGTGGTTGCGCGCGCAGCTCTCGGCCAGCTGCCTTTCCGACCCGCGCATCCCGGCTTGGGGCTTCTGGCCTCTCTGCAGTTAGGGTGTCAGTACCGTCCTGACTCCCTCTGCCCTCACAGAGGTCCAGGCGTATGAGCCAAGCTGTGGAGTCTCACTACAAGACTAGAAGCCTAAAGAGCTGGACAAGTTGTGGTTCATCACTTACCGACCCCGATGGTTAATTTACCTTTCACACCAATTGAGTATTCCTCAAAATCATAAATCAGATAGAACTGAGAGCCTACCATATCCATATCCCAAGCGCTGTGCTAGCGCTAAGGATACAGAAGTTGTTCTTTCCTCATGGAGAATGCAGAAGAGAATATAGGTATGCTTTTGCGTCCTTTTTTTTTTTTTTTTCTTTTTTGATACAGGGCTCCCTCTGTCCATCCCGACTAGAATGCAGTGGCATCATCATAGCTCACAGCAACCTCAAACGTCTGAGCTCAAGCGATCCTCCTGCCTCAGCCTTTGGAGTAACTAGGACTACTGGCGCAAGCCACCATGCCCAGCTAATTTTTTTTGTTTTTTTGTAGAAACGAAAAAACAAATCTTGATCGAGCTGGTCTCCAAGTCCTGAGCAGCTCAAGCAATCTTCTGGCCTCAGCCTCCCAGAGTGCTAGGATTACTGGTATGAGCCACCACTCCCATTCCTATGTCCTCCGGAGTGTGAAAACACCCTGACATCAATGTATTTTTATCTAGTAAGAGATTGTCTTCTGTAGCATTTTCATTAGGGCTGAAACCTAAAATAATCCCACCATTAACCCCTGCAATCAGAATTTACACAAAGAAGAAAAGGGGAGAAGAGAAAAATGGTCCATAGGAGGTTGGGGTGGAGAGCAAAAGTTAGAAATACAGAAGCACTTTTAAACTTTCATAGCAGCACTGTCCCCAGAAAGGCATTTGCCTGGGCATTTTTGTGTTTCCTTTTTAACAAAAAATAGTGTTCTCATTGAGAATCAAAATGCTTTGAAACCAAATTGGATACCATTTAACAGGGTTTCGTCCCATTAGCCCATGGGAAATTAACAAAAGGGCACTGGGTGAGTAGGGAGAAATGTGGGTCTAATCCTAGCCCTGCCCTGCCACCTTAAGCAAATCACAACTTCCTGAGGACCATTTTCTCAGCTGTGAGATGTACTAATTGGCCACCTACACCAAGCACAGAAATAAGAACTATGAGACCAAGAAGATGAGCCCTTTGTGAATAAGGCCAAAGTAGGGTCAGCAAGTGGTAGAGAGATTTAAGAATAGCCTAAACAGACAGTAGATAGGATCCCTGTCCCATACCTGCCACGTGGTGGTAGAAGGAGAGGAGCAAGGGTGGTTGCTTCTAATCTTCAAGGCCCTCTGCCAAATCTCTCTCTCCTTTGGTTATAACCACAAAAATCTCAGGTTGTGGTCCATTATTTCCACTATCTCTGAGGAGAGAAACAAGTATATACACATGCATGTCTGGCTGGGAGTAGGATACTATGAGAAAGTCAGTCGGGGACAGCTGTTACACAAGCACTAGGCAAGAGAGCAAAGGTACCACAAAAATCCATACAGAATGATCAACAAGATACTTGGCAATAAAGGTGTCTGTCCCCAGATGACACTGAAGACATCTTATATAATCAAGAATCTGACTCCACTTTTTGCTGTTTGGCTATTGACAAGCTTTGAAGCCTCACTCTTCTCCCTTCTCCATCATCTGGGCAAGCTGTTATTTTCAAAAAGAAGAAAAACCCAAACAAATAATCTCTGTGGTCTCTTCTTTGGTGCTGGCAGGAATTCCAACCACGAACACTGAGGATCCTCACCCTGGCCCCACCCCAAGATCACAATAAAAAGTCCCAAGCAAGTCCACCTTCCTGGCTCTATCTAGCCATTTGCTGACCAGCTGAGAGGTCTTCCTTGCTCACATAGACAGCCTCAACTATGTAATAAAACTTTTTCTTAGGTTTTCTCATTGTTTGTAGATACTGTCAAACTGTCCTACAAGGTAGGCACTGCAAACAATTTTTTTTTTTTTTTTTTGAGACAGAGCCTCAAGCTGTCACCCTGGAGAGAGTCCTGTGGCATCACAGCTCACAGCAACCTCCAATTCCTGGGCTCAAGCGAGTCTCTTGCCTCTGCCTCCCAAGTAGCTGGGACTACAGGCG
>CAUYRH010016646.1:0-17309 GCA_963574655.1 Perodicticus potto | reverse complement strand
GATATAACTCCTGTCCCGCAGGGATTCTATGTGCCTAGGGAATATTATCAAAAGCCTTTTTTTTTTTAGACACAGAGTCTCACTTTGTCGCCCCGGTAGAGTGCCATGGCGTCACACAGCTCACAGCAACCTCCAGCTCTTAGGCTTAGGCGATTCTCTTGCCTCAGCCTCCCGAGCAGCTGGGACTACAGGCACCCGCCACAACGCCCAGCTATTTTTTGTTTGCAGTTTGGCCAGGGCCGGGTTGGAACCTGCCACCCTTGATATATGGGGCCAGCGTCCTACTCACTGAGTCACAGGCGCCGCCCACATTTTATATTTCTTAAATATTTAATAAGAAATGTTTTAAAATTCATAACATTTTTTCTCTTATCAATGGAGGCAAATAAAAATGTTTCCTTGGAGTAGCTCTGGTTCTCAAACTTGGACTTGGGAACCACTTTGCTATAGGCTTATAGCTCCTTCTTCTATTTTTTTTTTTGTTTGTTTTTTTTGAGACAGAGTGTCACTTTCTTTATTTTTATTTTTATTTTTTGGAGACAGAGCCTCACGCTGTCACCCTGGATAGAGCACTGTGGCATCACAGCTCACAGCAGCCTCCAATTCCTGGCCTCAAGCGAGTTTCTTGCCTCCGCCTCCCCAGTAGCTGGGACTACAGGCGCCCGCCACAACGCCTGGCTATTTTTTTTTTTTTTTTTTTTTTGGTTGCAACCGGCATTGTTGTTTGGTGGGCCCGGGCTGGATTCGAACCCACCAGCTCAGGTGTACGTGGCTGGCGCCTTATCCCGTTGATCCACAGGCGCCGAGCCAAGTGTCACTTTCTTGACCCTGGTAGAGTGTTGGCGTCATAGTTCACAGCACACTTAGCTCCCCTCAAACTCTTGGGCTCAAGCAATCCTCTTGCCTCAGCCTCCCAAGTAGCTGGGACTACAGGTGCCCACCACAACACCTGGTAAGTTTTTAGAGACAAGGTCTCACTCTTGCTCAGGCTGGTCTCTACTCGCGAGCTCAAGCTGTCCACCTGCCTGGGCCTCCCAGGTGCTGGGATTATAGGTGTGAGTCACCACACCCAGCCCTTGGCTTCTTCTTCTTTAAGGGTCTAGATGTAAATGTAATGATGCTGGAATGAGGTTCAGATAAGAGCTTTGAGGTCCCATTTCATCTCTTCCAGGAATAGTGTGACTAATTGCAAATGTTCTTATTGCCCTGAAGAGGATCTTGGGAAATAAATACTGTGTGTAATGTTTCCCAAACTGGCCTGAATATAAGTATCACTTGGTGCTTGTTGAAAAAGAAAGATTTCTGGGCCTCAGTTCATACCTGCTGCTTCAGAATCTCTAGGTAGGGATTTAAAAACCTGGATTTCTTCATTTCTTTTCTTTTTTTTTTTTGTTATTGTTAGAGATGGAGTATCACTATGATGCCCAGACTAGCGTGTGGTGGCCATTCACAGGCCTGATCAAAGCACACTATTGCCTTATCAAACAATCCTCCTACCTCAGCCTCCTGAGTAGCTAGGACAATAGGTACATGCCATTGTGCCCCCCTGAGAACATGATTATTTTTTACTTTCCCCAGTTGAATCTTATTAGGCAAGTTTGGGAAGTGCTGGGTTTTTTTATTATTTTAAAGTTACCTTTTTTTTTTTTTTTTGTAGTTTTTGCCCAGGGCCAGGCTCAAACCTGCCACCCCCAGTATATGGGACTAGCGCCCTACTCCTTGAGCCACAGGTGCCCCCCAAAGATGTTGCAGACTCTTGTTTTTGTTTTTTTTTTCTTTGCAGTTTTTGGCTGGGGCCGGGTTTGAACACACCACCTCCAGGATATGGGGCTAGCACCCTACTATAAAACACTGTTTTAACTAAATAGACTGGGGAGGGTCCTGAGGCAAACTTTAACATTTATTTAATTTCATTCTCTTTTCTAATTTTCTAGCTTCTTTACAGAAACCTGAAGTGGAGGCAGAGCTCAAGGGGTCTTTCATGGAGCTGAAAAAGGCTCTTTTTCACCTGAATGGGAAGGATGCCTCTTTGCTTTTCACGGTAGATTTTATTTCCTAACCCTGTGAGAATTTTAGTAAAGCAGTATATATGGGCAAATCCTTGTGTACGTACACAAGTCTGGAGTGACATTTGATTTATTCTTTTACATATCACAGTCCTTCTTTTTTTTTTTTTTTTTTGATACAGAGCCTCAAGCTGTCACCCTGGATAGAGTGCCGTGGCATCCCAACTCACAGCAACCCCCAATTCCTGGGCTCAAGCGAGGCTCTTGCCTCCGCCTCCCAAGTAGCTGGGACTACAGGCACCTGCCACAACGCCCAGCCATTTTTTGGTTGCAGCTGTCATTGTTATTTGGCGGGCCCGGGGGGCTGGATTCGAACCCGCCAGCTCAGGTATACGTGGCTGGCGCCTTAGCCCATTGAGCCACAGGCGCCGAGCCATCACAGTCCTTCTTACAAGCCTTGGTAGGACAATGTGGTGCACAAAGATTGCTTATTCTTCTTTCCTTTCTCTTTATTTTTGGCAGAATCACTGTCAAGACCATTTTCTCCTATGGACATGCAGATCTATGGCAATAGGATCTATCAGCCCCATAAACATGTTTTTTATTTTTTGAGACACAGTCTCACATCCTCGGTAGAGCACTGTGGTATCATAGCTCATGGCAACCTCAAACTCTTGGGCTCAAGAGATCCTCTTGCCTTAGCCTCTCAAGTAGCTAGAACTATAGGCCACAATGCCTGGCTAGTTTTACTATTTTTTTTTTTTTTAAGTAGAGAGGGAGTCTTGCTCTTGCTCAGCCTGGTCTTGAGCTCCTGAACTCAGGCAATCCACTTGCCTCGGCCTGTCAGAGTGCTAGGATTACAGGCAGCTGCCACCATGCCAAGTCCCTTCTCAGGTCTTTGGACTCCTAGTCCATAGATATCAAGAAAGAGATGATATAAAACATCTCTTATATAAAATGTTCTTGGAGTGAACATGATACTTACTTTCTTTCTTTTTTTTTTTTTTTTTTTGAGACAGAGCCTCAAGCTGTCACCCTGGATAGAGTGCCGTGGCATCACAGCTCACAGCAATCTCCAATTCTTAGGCTCAAGCGAGTCTCTTGCCTCTGCCTCCCAAGTAGCTGGGACTACAGGCGCCCGCCACAACGTCCAGCCATTTTTTTTGGTTGCAGCCATCGTTGTTTGGCGGGCCCAGGCTGGATTCGAACCCACCAGATCAGGTGTACGTGGCTGGCGCCTTAGCCTGTTGAGCCATAGGCGCTGAGCCATGATACTTTATTTCAAGGTGGTCTGATCTTTTTTGTGCTTTCCAGATGTGATATCTGGTTGTCTTTCTCATTCACATGTACTCACATATCAATTAATTAATTAAGAGATAATGTGCTGAACACTACATATATAGTAAATCCAGTTCTAATGCCAAGGCTCACCTTGGGAGAAGCAGGGGTGGCAGAAGCGGCTGGACCAAAGAGTGGATAAGGGCTCAGTTCCCAAGGCGCTGGCATCCCGCTATGGAGACACTCCCCAACCCCTGCACTCCCAGCACATCACCAGGGATGGCAAGAGTGGGTGTGGGGCAGGGTTTCGGGTTCTGAGGAGGGGGCGAGATTGAGGACTACCTGACCAGAACAGCTTTAGGGCAGATTTGGATTTGATGAAAACCTTCCAGGATGGGCAGAAAAGGGAGGAAGGAGGGCAAAGGAGATTTTGGGGCATGGCTAAGTGTATTCGTGGCATATTCTGGGGGCAGTACAGACCAAATATGCAAAGATCCTATAATAAAAGCTATTAGGATATTTGCTAATTAAGATACTCTTGCTGATAAGGAGTTTTAGGTAATTATTTTATTCTTTTCAAAAGAATGCTAGAAAAGAATGGAAATAGACCAGAGAAATTTAATGGATACTTCATGGCTTTAAAAACATAACTTACATACTTTATAAAATTATCTGTTATAAAAATCTTATCAAGAATTTTTAACCACACCTTTAGCACTGAATTGGCTTATAGCATATGTCTCCTGTGGGTAGAATGGCTTATGGCCCAGAAAACACTTTGTTCCCTGCCAAAGGGGCTGGTTCGTCTGGGCAGGTGCCACTTGCCTACACAGACATACCTAATCCCTGTTCATCTCTGAGCCTCACTTTCCTCATTTCTGAGCATAGAATCAGTAAAACTGACTTTATCAGCATTTCTCTCCCACTCACACTCACTTTTTCTCTCCTTCCATTCAGGTTTTCCTCTCTTTCTTTGCTCCCTTCCTGTTAAAATCATTTCTTTGTTTCCTTACTTAACATAATTCACCATGGGCAAATCATCCATCCATCCATTCATCCATCCATCCTAGCTAGCTAGCTAGCTATGGAGGAAGAAATTAAGAAGGTGGAGAGAAAGAGGTCCAAATAGTTGTTTTCTGAATATGTTAACAAGAAGTATTGCATATTTTTGAAGGTTTGGTTGATGGGAGATGAAGAAAGGAACTGAGTTTCATTGACATTCATAATAATATTATGTGCATATAACACTGAAATTTTAAAAGTTTGGAAAAGTTATATTTTATTCTATTTACCTTAAATCTTTGCTGTTCTAAAAATAACTAATTTAGCAAAGTGATACCCAAAGAATTTTACATTTAAAATGGATCAAAGAAAACCTCTGGGACTGTTTTGACTGTGAGAGAGTGGTTGAACTGGGCTACATTTCCCAGAATCCTCTTCACTATGCAATTCTAGGTTAGGTTTCACCAAAAGAGGAACTTGCATGTGATTTGGAGGGTGTGAAATGAAGTAGCAACTATTACTTTCTCTAGATTATTTTAGTCAGATGCAGGCTGTGAAAACTAGAATGGGGCCTGGTAGATTCTAGGTCATCTCCATGTCATCCACTTTTTGCTCACCACTCTTTCTAACGGGTGTCTTGTTGACCACAGTGGTCCCAGGTCTGTCTTATATGATTACATAACCACAGAGGGGGACAAAGTTTTCCATAGATTTCCCTCCCTTCCTTTCATCATGGTGTAGAGAAGAGAGCATTGGATTAGAAAGTCTAAGGCCTGTATTCTTATCCAGATTTTGCCATAGTGGTGTGATCTTGGGCAATCACTTTTTTACTCTATACCTCACTTTCCTCAGTTTTACAATTAAGGGATTGAATTAGGGAAGTTCTCAAATATTTCCCAGGTCTAGAAATTGACCCATGTTTTCCTTCAGATACCCATGATGCTTGACCCCCTAAAGTCTTCCTCTTCTGAAAACAATTTAAGGCTCTATGTTTTTTTCTGCCCCGATAAAAGAAACATTAGAAACTCTGCTTAAAGAAAATTATTTTGCTGTCTTGGATTATATATTTTTTAAAAATATATGAATAAGAAAATTCATTCAAGTGACTTATTCTAAGTAGGGATGAAATAATCACATTGTGAGCCCAGGCAACCATTATTGTTCTAGTTTTCTATAATTTTAGTTATTTAGAACAAATATTAATTATACCACTGTTCAGTCTATATGTCTGGAGATAAAATAGCAAAAGATAGCTGCAAGGAGAGCTTGAAAATAGGGAGATATTAGACAATATTAGTGTCTGGAGAAAAGGGAGCGATTAAAAAAAGAAATTCTAGAATGTTATTAGATAGGAAAAAAAACTTTCAATTGAAACTTTTGGGGCAAACCAGGAAAGTTGTTAATAATTAATTATAATACTAAACAAAGCATTAAATTAATTAATCAAAAATTTCCAGAGACATTGTGTGCATTTTTCTTTGTAGCAATTGCATAAAATCAAGTCTAATGTACATTCACTTTGAGCCTAAGCTTTTAAAATCTCCAATCAAGCAGAGTCTTCAGATTCTGAAGAACTGACCTTTAGTTCAGCTCAGAGCTTGGTACCACACTCTTTCGTCTTCTTTTATTCATGATATTTAGCTTATTTCAAATAATTTAGGAAAAACTGCGGACCTAAGCATTTGTTCCTTTTATGACTAATGTGGGAAGCACTTGTCATGCTCTGGAATTTTGCAAGAGACTCATTTACTGAATTTTCTCATCTAATCTTCATAACTACTGAAGTTGGTAATGTTATTATCTGCTTCCTACATATGAAGCAACTAAGGCTAAGGAAGATGAAGGATTGAACAATGAACCCATAACTAGAAAGCATAGAACAAGGATTTAAAGTTCAATGTGTCTTTAAACATTGCAAAATCCACATGTAATTTTACAATGTACTGGTTGTTAGCACAGTCACATACAGCACTGCTAAAGGCTGTAGCATACAGCCTTTAGCAGTGTATGTCTCTCCTACTCACAGAAGTAGAAGGTGCATCCAGTGAAGTTAAGACTTATCCCTCGGTGACACAGTCAGAGGCTTTAACAGACTCAAAAGAATGGAAGTGCTTGTATAAAGATACAGAGTAACTTCAATGGCGAGAGGGTTTTAACTGTGGTATTTATATAAGTTTTTGTTTGTTGGTTTTAACCTTATTTTTTCAAATGACTGGGCTCTTACTGTTTTATACATACCAATTTAAAATATGCTGTTCCTAAATATAGAGCTGTGTAAAAAGAAGAATATTTCATCTAAATTCAGAAAGATAAAACAGATGACCTTATATATATTAAGATAGCCGAACAATTGTTATATTTTCTATGATAATGGAATAATTCTACATATGCATATACATATAAGTATTTATGTTTATATATTTCATTTTCTAATTTAACTTTTTTTATTTTCAGAGAAAGGGTCTCGCTTCATCACCTAGGCTAAAGTTCAGAGACACAATCATAGCTCACCTCAAATTTCTGGGCTTAAGCATTCTCTTGCTTCAGCTTCCTGAGTAGCTAGGACTATAGGTATGGGCCAAATAGGCTGGTTAATTTAAAATATATATATTGTTTTTAGTAGAGATGAGAGTCTTGCCATGTTGTCCTGGCTGGTCTCAAATTCCTGGCCTCAAGCAATCCTCCAATCTCAACACTTTGGGAGTCTGAGATGGGAGGACTGCTTGAGGCCAGGAATTTGAGACCAGCCCAAAGTGCTGAGATTACAGATGTGAACAACCATGTGTGGCCTGTTTATATTTTGTATTCATACCATCAATCTTTTTTGTTATTTTTGTATGTATTTGGGTGTTAGAAGATGAAGAAACGTAAACAATGAAATAATGATTACAGTAACAATGACTGTTTTTTGAAAAAATTGTGCTAAACTACTGTGTGTTGATATATCGTAGTAATAGTCCCAACTGTGTCTGTCTGAAGTATGACATCTTTCCTGTTGAATCCATATTTGAATACTTCAGGATCAGTTGTGGCTAAATTTAGAAATTTTGCAAATAGAAGGCAAACTACAGTAAGTTGTATTTTAGAATTAATCAGCTCATTTAATAAGTGTGATTTCTTCTTTATATAATTTTATCAACCATTATCACTTCATACGCACGTACAAATTAAAATCAGAATTTTTATAACATTAACATCATAAAACTTCAATTATTTATACTATTAGTACTCTATCATTTATCTCCATAGAAGCCAAAAATATATATATTTTTTATTGTTTCATATGTAACATTTATTTAATTCTTAAGTTCACTTCAACTGTGACCTTTTTTGAAAAGTTTTCTCTGATATTTCCAAAAAATTCTAACACATACTATGATAAACTGATTAAAAATATGTCGCTCAAACTTTCTATATTCAAGCCCTTTGCAATATGACTTTATAGTTTTTCTCACCATGAATAGAGTCTGTTTCTCTGTCCCTTTAATCTTGGTTGGTTATATGAATTGCTTTTTCAAATAGAATGCGGTGGGTATAAAACAGTGCCAAGGCCCTACACCCTGCTGCGTACTTTTTTGACACTTGCTGTAAGCATGAAAAACTCTGGATATTCTGCTGGAGAATGACAGACATAAAGTCTAGTCTGCACTGTGTGCCAGGTGACTGCTAGCTAAGTGCCAGACATGGGTGAAGCCCATCACAGTTCACCCAGCACCCAGCTCACCCGCCAGCTGAACACAGACACGTGAATAAGCTTAGCCAAGATGGGCTAAGCCTGGCCCAGATCAGGCGAACCACTCAGCTGATCCATAGATATAATGGCAACAATAAATGCTTATTAGTTTAAACCACTAAGTGTTGGGGATGCCTTTTTATGCCATCAATAGAGTTCCCTTTGTTGATGCTAAACCCTTATTCCTCTTCCCTCGTGATGAAGGAAGCTTACACACTGACTTATTTCAGCTACACATGTCATGACCCATCAAGTAAATCCAAGACCATAAAACAGCTATGTGTAAGCTTTTTTAACCATTAAAAACAAGTATATTTCTAATATCCAACAAAGCACCAATAAAAGTGGTAGGTCTTACAAGTTAAAAAAAAAAAAAAAAACAATTGGGATAAACTGAAGATTCTGTTTCTTTCACACTAGTGACCTTGGGTGAGCCTGCCAACCTGTCTGAGCCATCTGAACTTTCAGCTCAGCACGTTCACCACTAGACCATGCTACTGGAGAGAACAGCATCTGGATACTATCCTCCTACTTTGGTAACGGAGCCAGAGAACATGCACTTGTATTTTCCATTTTCATCATGGGCCTGGATTTGAAAGTCTTTCGCCTTCCAAACTCTCTTGGACATCTCTATCACTGTGTTCCACGTTAGCATTTCAATCGCCTTTCTCTCTGCTGCTCTTGTCTTTGCCAATATGTTGAACAGAAATGTAAATGAATGGAGGGTTTTTTGTTTGTTTACTTTTTAGGGGGGAGTTGATCAGAAATGTAAATACTATTAATACATTGCAGACCTGGTCAAAGGGATGTATTTCATATTATCTCCTCTCATGTTAAACATGTACCTGTGTAATTTCCCTCACCATCCAAAGGATAAATAATGGAGTTTTTTTTTTTTTGCTTGCTTGCTTTTCCATTTTTGTGACACTTTACTAAAAAGAATGTTCTTCAACAGCATACAGGTTAATACAAAAGATGTAAAGTCTCTCACCTAATGGGCACAATGTAGTGATACACGACACATCCCCCCGGGCAAAGAGCTCAACTATAACTTGAATTTTGCCTTACAACTGCAAACAGTGTAACCAAATCATCTGTACCCTCAGATTTAATTGAAATTTTTAAAAAAGTGGAGTTTAATTGAAAAAAAACATACTATTCTGACAATGTTTAAAATATGATCAGGTTGATATTAAAATTGCTGATATAAAGCAAGTAGGAGAAAAAAAAAAGTAACCCATTAAGTAATCAGTAGTGATTATGCTCAGTTTTAAGAGAAATTTGCAGGTGTCACAAAGCTCATCGTGGTTTTGCTTGGCTACACTTAATTATAACTATCTGCAGATTGCAAATAATCATATACATATAGATGGATCTAAATAGCAGATTGCAGATACAAATGATATTGTTCATAAACAGTGAGCTATCAGTAGGACTGCATTGTAAATCTCTTAGCAAGAAAAAGTACTACCAGGCCTTAATATTAGCTAAATACATTTTCTAAAGCAAATGTTTGGCTATTATAATTCTGGAACACTTGTTTGGGACACTAGACTTGTTTTAAAACCAGTGTGAACAGCCAGGACTGGCGAAATTTCCATGAATAGAGTACATGTTTGTGGCCATTTGGAATGCACAGGGGTCTACCATTCAGTTGTAGCTCTTGTGTTTATTCTCCACGAAATTGGGAACCATGGAAACACGAAGACGCGCGTGAGAGTCTTGGACGCCTATGAATGATTATCCCCACTTATTATTACACTTACTTCATAGCATCAGATTCAACTTGCAGCATCCAGATACTTTTCAGAATCGTACTCATTTCCTTAAGCCAAACAGATTGCTCTTCAAAGCCGTGTTGATCAGAGAAGCACTGGCACCATGTACACTTTCATTTATAGTGCGTAGGGCTTAGGCAGCCCTAGATAAGTAACTCACCAACTAGTTTGGTTTGTAATTCTAATTAAATTCGTTTACTGTAAGTAAGTGGGGGTCTAATTCTTCTCTTTACAAAGGTTCCAAAATGCTTCTCGGATAAGGAAAAAATCGAATTCACATCTATCCTAGTGGATGTCACTGTGGATTCTACCAAGAAACCAAAAAGAACTTCTTAAATTACTGTAGGCCTGGGATAGTGTACACTGATAATTGGCATCAGTTATACCCAAAACGTCATCTTTATTGATTCTAGGTATGCATGTATTTTTCACAATTTAACATCTCCAAAATATAGATACAACCCAATCAGAAATATTTTAAAATTACTGTTGGCCAGATAGCATTCGTGAGGTAGTTGCTTGCATAAATGCAAATGTTGTCATCTTGTTTTTGTTTTTTGGCCAGTGCCGGGTTTGAACCCGCCATCTCTGGTATATGGGGCTGGCGCCCTACTCCTTTGGGCACTGCCCGAAATGTTGTCACTTTTGTACATGGAATCACTAGATATCTGCAACCATTTCACATATAACTTATTGAATCACTGGAGAACTGTGGGTTCTAGTTATTGTCTGAAAACCTTCAACTGTTATCATCTGGTAAAACCAGGAAAGCAGTGGAACTTGAAGAAAGGGTGGGTTGTCAGAGTTCAGAAGAAAATCCTGGAGACAACAATGAAGGAATCTTTTAAGAAATGCTACATCTACAATGTACTGGGGCACACACAGAGAAAAACCTGGTGTGGGGAAATGCCAACATTAACGCTCTGAGTTGAAGGAGGAATTCGAACGAATTAGAATTTAATGTTAAGACATTGTAGGACTACCTTAATTATTTTCCCTTTTACATACACATAGGAGTTATTTATAAGGGAAAATCACCAAAGCAAGACTTAAATGCTTTTATTTAATGAGTATAAATACAAATATTAGTAATATGATTTTATGAAATACTAACAAAGTGTTTTGTCACAGTTCATTTCATAGCATTTTTTTTCATTTTATAAAAGTGTCTAACAATAACATCTTAGATTTAATTAAATATGGTACTCTTGATTATAGAAATCATATTTGTGTTTATGTTCTAGGTCACACGTATAGCTTTAACCTGGTCTTTAAATGGCCACTGAAGACCCAGTGTATCACAACAAACTAAGCAGTAGGGTCCATGAAGAGAAAATCACTACTCAACCCAATTCGGAGCATTTTAAAAACATTGTTATGACAGTCAAAATCAACTCTTACGTTTTATTAACTTTGAATCTCAGATACATTTTTAGAGAAAAAAATGTTTAAAATATAACATCTCTTTAATATCAAGAAAGGGACTTGTGTTTCATTCAACAGTTCTCTTGGGCACCCTCTCATATATTTATGAAGTCTTATAAAAAATATTACTTTGCTCTGAAATACTTTCTTATTTGAGAATTCAGGAGATGCTGGGAAAAGAGACAATTTTATTTTTGAATTCAAGTCTTGGATCCTCTTTATTTAACAGACCTTCCTGTTTATCTCTCGTGTCTAGCATTTTATTATAAGCAGCAAAACGAAGCCAGGAGGCATCTTCTGCACTCTGCCCAGAAATCTTCTTAAATAAATGATCCATTTCATTAGGTACTTTTTTCTACTTGCTACCTTGTTTTGGATATAAGGTTGTGAAACTTTTTGCCAGTACATAACAAGGATTCCCTTTCTCCCAGTTTCAAATTTTCCTCCTTCTTCAATAAGCCCTCACTGACAGTTTCTCATACACCATCAGGCTTCTAGTCACAGTCTATTCAAAGCCCTTTCGACTTCCATCTGTCTCTCATCCATAGCTTCTGTGGCTTTTTAAAATTTTTCTTACATAGGACCCCACTCTTCAGTAACAAAATATGTTTTAGTTACTATGATTACATTACATAAAGTCTCAAAAATTAATGGCTTAAAACTGCAGTTACATATATTATCTCTCAGAGTTCTGTGTTTTGGAAATTTGGACAGGATGTATTGGAGACATTTTGCCTGTGTTCCATGAGGTTTGAGTACTACATTGAAGACGCAGAGGTTGAGGATTAGAACTGGTTTGAAGTCTCACCGATAGGGCTGCATGTAGGGGCCTCCCCAAATAGAAACGAGGACAGGGACACAGAAAAGAATGTACAAGTCCCACCCATGGAAGACCTCTTTGAAGCCTTTAAAGATCTGTGACTACAAGGCAATTTCCAGGACTTTGTCCCTGAGGAAATCAAATTTTCCTGTTTCTACTCCTTTTCCTTCTGGCTCCCCCTCCTGTCAATCCTGGCCCTTCTCCCCTCCCCATCAACCTCAACTCAATGCACAAGTTGTCTTGCTACTCAAACCTCATATGTCCGTGAATACTTTACCAACCCCAATTCTCACATCAGCTACACCCAATTCTTACATTGGACTCCATTTTTCACTAGCACAATTATATGCCAGCACATTGCTAATAATTTTGGCAAAGCCTCTGAATGTTCCTATGGGGGAAAGAGGTACTAGACAGGCAAAATAATGGGCCCTGGATGCCCTGGAGGTGGAGTCGGGACTACCTCACACATGTAGGATTATCAGATGGAGGAGGAATTCAAGACATAGTACGTCAGCAAGAAACAAGACAAATCATAAAAACTCTCTTTCAGTATAACCCCTCCACCCTATAAAGGACTGGACCTCACTGTCCTGCAAGACCTACAACAAAACTCCTTTATTTCCCAGCTTTTAAACACTTTCTTCTCAGCTGTCCTGAGCGCTTCCCCCTTCCTCTCCCACTCAGGATCCTGGATGTTCCTTTCTTTACACCAACATGTTTTCAATCCTATACCTGTACGTGACACATACAAGTCTTCCATTCTAGCAGAACATAGCACAGCTATGTTCAGCCCCATAACTGCGGACTTTTTATCCTAGCTTCCCCCAAATTAACCTGCTCAATCTAACCAGTACAGGAGACAATTTAGGTTTTATAAAACGTGATCTATGTTCCCTCAACTCAACTTTTCCCTTATCTGACCCCTCCTGTGCCCTTCCAGGAAAATTTTTCCTCTGTAGCCACTTCATCTATAGGTCCCTGCCCGCTAACCACTCTGGCCTTTGCACCCGAGTTTTCCTCACCCCCAAGTCTCTTTTGTAAATGACTCCTCCCTAACTCAGGCCTTGATGCATCTCCCTACTTCTAGACTAAAAAGAGGTGTCTTCCTCCCTGAACTTTTCAGAACAGGCATAGTGGCTGGACTTGGCATAGGCATTGCAGGCATTAGTACATTATACAACTTTTACCACCAACTCTTCCTAGAACTTAATGAAGACATGGAAAGGGTAGCAGACTCTTTAGTCACCCTACAATCCCAAATTAATGTTTTAGCTGCAGCAGTTCTCCAAAATCACTGAGCCTTAGATTTATGTACAGCAGAAAAAGGAGGCACATGCATTTTGTGGGAAAAGAATGTGGTTTCCTTGTCAGCCAGTTAGGAATAATCACAGACAAAGTAAAAGAATGTTGAGAATGAATCAAACAGAGACAAACAAATCTTGAACTATCTAATCCATTGTCCTTATTCAATTCCTGGCCTCTTTGGTTACTTCTATTTTAGGACCACTAATTATGATCTTTCTCCTTCTCAGTTTCGGAACAGTAGTCCTCCATCTCATCTCCCAATTTATTGACCATGCAGTCACCCAAAAAACAACCGCTCATATCCTCACCCTACGTTGATATCAACCAGTTCAGCCTGAAGACCCAAGAGTGTTCCTCTAAATATCATTCCCTTCCCCCTCCCTTTTTTCTTCCTTAAAGGCATCCCACAGTGACCCTCAATCCTCAGGAAGCAGTCACAGAGACACCATGCCTATCACCTCACCTCTTTATAATAGACTAAAACACTGAGATGATAGGGTGGAATGTAGGGACCTGCCCCAATAGGACCAAGGACAGAGACACAGAAACAAAGTCCTGCCCAGGAATGAATGAGTGTGTTCAATCCCCTGAACCCTTACATTCCCACCCTCCCTTAACCCATGTGCTGACTTCTTTGTAGAACTCAGCCCACTTGCACCAGATCCTACTCTTAAGTGGGTGCAGTTCCAGTCACACATTAAACAAAACCATGTTTGGAAAATATAACCTGACTCAGGGAATTTGTGGTAAATTCTCTCAATTATCATTTTTCAAAACATATTTTCATTTCACCTTCATTTTTGAACCATATTTTCATTGTGCATTATATAAGTCTTGATTGAGAGTTCATTGTTTTCAGTGCATTGATAATAGCATTCAGTGTTTTCTACTTTTCATTGTTACCTTTGAGAATTTGGTCATCATGCTAATTTTTGCTCTTGTGAAGGCACTCTGTTCTTTTCTTTCTTTTTATTTTTCCCTAAAAACATAATTTTTATGTTTGTATTTTTTCCTGGCATTTTGCTACATTATGTCTAGGTGTTAATTTTCCTTTATGCTGCATGATATTTGTTAGGCCTAATGATTCTGTGGATTGATGTCTTTTTAATACATCAATCTGGACAATAACTAATTTCATTGTATTTGTTCATGCTGCTATAACAAAATACCTTAGATTGGGTAATTTATAAACAATAGCAATTTATTACTTACAATTCTGGAGGCTAGAAAGTCCAAGATGTAGGTGCCAGCTGATTTAGTGAGCGGAATCATTCACACTCTGCTGATGACAACTTCTCCTGGCATCTTCACATGGCATAAGAGACAAAAGCTCTGTCCTCACAAGGTAGAAGGGATGGAAGAGGAAAAGGGACTAACACTGTGTTTTCCTGTCTTTTTATAAATGTACTAATCCCGTTCATGAGCGCAGAACTCTCTTGACTTAATTACAAAGACTCTACCTCTTAATACTATCATATATGTTGCAACTTGAATTTTGTAGAGACACATTCAGATCATAGCATTCATGGACTATTGCTTCTGATCCATTTGCTTTATTTGTTTTTCCCATGACACTTCTGTTAATCCTTCTCATTATGTCTTTTTGTTTCTCATACTGTTTTCTATATTTTGTCCTTTGGACCATAGATAGTCTCCGAGTTATAAACATCTGGCTGATGTACAACTCATACCTACAAACAGGCTGTTATAGGCAGCGGGTAATGCACCTGTTCCAATGTATGTTTGTATGTTGATACAAAATCAACGTAAGAACAAACCTACAAATCCTATCTTGTTCATAACCCAGGGATTGCCTGTAAATCTTTACTCTGGATAGTTTCTTCTAAACTATCTCTCAGGTTATTACTTCTTTTAAGTAAAACTCTAAAATCAAGTATAATTTCTCGGATGAACACCCATTAAATTGTTTAACCAAATTATTTTACCTCTCTATTGTAGAATCTTATTTCATTACTTTTTCTATTAGTTATATAGCATATTATGATTTCCAATTCAATGGAAATTTTCAAACTTCTGTTATTTTTTATTTCCCGTATTGGGACTACCTGCGCTTCTGTTTCTCCTGTGTGTTGCTTATGTTTCCAGTTTAATTATCAGTCTGGACATATTTTATTTTGTGCCAGACAAATTGAAATAGTATTTAAAGAAATAATGTGAAATCTTGGATGATGTTACCTTCTTTCAGAAAAAAAAAAAATTATTATAGGCAGCCCCTGGGTGACAAACAAGATAGGTTCTGTAGGTTTGCTCTTAAGTCGAATTTGTATGTAACTTGGAACAGATAAGTTTACCTATTACCTGTAGGTAACAAGTTCAAGTTATACCTATGTTTTGTATGTACGTTATAGGTAATTTGTATGTAAGTTGGAACAGGTACATTTACCTATAACCTCTATTCATAAGTACAAGTTATTCCTATGTGAGATGTTTGCAACTTGGGGACTGCCTGTGTTTGCTTCTGCTGGTTACCAGTGTACCATCAATCCTGGATCTTATGAACAAATATTTATGAAGCAGTATATTTCAAGTATTATTCTGAGATATAGCAATAAACTAAGGAGATAGAATACTTCCCCTCATAAAATTTGTATTCTATTTAAATTTACACAAATTTAAATAAAAGGAAAACTGTTCTATTTTTGCTACTTATATCAATTCCATACTCTTTTGGCATAAAAATCTTATATAATCTTATATAACATCCTCTTATATAATTAGTGCACCCATTAAAAAATTTCTGACAAGACTATCAATAATGGGTCCTTTTTTTAATGGATCATCCTTCTATAAAGTATTTTGAGGACATGTAAGGAGCAATTTAGAATAAAGGAAAATGTTAGTTGCTTCAAAAATAGTTCAATTTTCTGAGAGAAATATAGTCAAGTAACATTATATAATGTATGTATTTATAGAGACAATTGGAGAAAGCTCAAAGAACTCAGCCTAGACCTCCTGTTTGATGCTGCAATCCCATTGCTGGACATCTATCCAGAAGAAAAGAAAAACTTTTATAACAAGGACACTTGTACTAGGATGTTTATTGCAGCCCAATTTACAATTGCTAAAGTGTGAAAACAGCCTAAATGTCCTTCAACCTAGGAGTGGATTGGTAAGCTATGGTATATGTATACCATGGAATATTGTTTGGCCATCAGAAATAATGGAGACTTTGCAGTATTTTGTAGTAACTTGGATGGAGGTGGAACATATTATTCTTAGTGAAACATCACAGGAACGGAGAAGTATGAATCACATGTATTCATCTTTGATTTGAGGACCATTAATGACAATCAATGACACAGTGGGGCATGGGGGAAGGAGAGAGCAGACAGAGAAGGAGGGAGGGGGTGAGGGAAAGAAAACCAAAAAAAAAAAAAAAGAAAGAAAAAGAAAATAGTGACTAACTTTCATATAAATTGGATTCGATTTTGACCAAAGTACATTACTTAAACATGAATTTTTTAATTCAACTTGTCAATATGTTGTTTAGGATATAAGTGAAACATGTTTGTAATTTCCCTTTACAACAATATATTTTCTCCAATTTCAATATCAGGTGTATCCAGATCAAGTAGAACGATATTGAGATATTTCTTCTTTTTTTATTTTTTATAAAATTTCTGGAATTGCTTGTCTTGTAAAATCATTGTGGTCTATGAGTTTGTGATTGTTTGTACTTTGTTATTTAATTTAATTCATTGCTTAATTACTGTTTTCCTGTGAATGATTATACTGTGGTTAATATGTTAGCATAGCAGTATTCCCAGATAGTTTTTTTTTTTGTGTGTTGGGAGGTTAGGCTTTGGGGGGGCAGAGTTAAAACTTTGCATGAAATATCTTATTTTATAACAGTGAAATTGATTTCTCTTTTGTGACTTTTTTTGAGGTGAAATTTAAGTTTTTGTGTGAGTAGTATACCTATCTTGAGTGTCATGCTT
>CAUYRH010016644.1:0-15875 GCA_963574655.1 Perodicticus potto | reverse complement strand
TGTGTACAATAGTGCAATCAAGGGGTACAATGTGCTGGTTTCATGTACAATCTTAACTATTTTCATCAAACTGATTAACATAGCCTTCCTGGCATTTTCTCAGTTATTATATGAAGACATTTGTATTCTGCATTTAGCAAGGTTCGCCTGTACCCTTCTAAGATGCACCGTAGGTGTGGCTCCATCAATTACCCTCACTCTGCCCCAACCTCTCCTCGCCCCTCCCTACCCTTGCCCCTTTCCCCATATTCTTATGTTATAGTTGGGTTATGCCCTTCATACGACAGCTATAAATTAGCTTCATAGTAGGGCTGAGCACATTGGATACTTTTTCTTCCGTTCTTGAGATACTTTGCTAAGAAGAATATGTTCCAGCTCCATCCATGTAAACATGAAAGAGGTAGTCTCCATCTTTCTTTAAGGCTGCATAACATTCCATGGTATACATGTACCACAATTTATTAATCCATTCGTGAATCGATGGGGACTTAGGTTTCCTCCATGACTTAGCAATTATGAATTGGGCTGCAATGAACATTCTGGTACAGATGTCTTTGTTATAATGTGATTTTTTGGTCTTCTGGGTATATGCCTAGTAAAGGAATTATAGGATCAAATGGCAGGTCAATTTTTAGATCTCTAAGTACTATCCAAACATCCTTCCAAAAGGAACGTATTAGTGTGCAAATCAAAACTATTCCACTTTTAAATTCATGAGCTTATATTGGGTCCATTGAAATACTCTAGGAAAATTTTCCCATCTCAGTGTCTTAAATCTTAACCAAATCTGCAATCTCTTTTGCATATTGACAGGCCATTGGGGTCAGAGCATGGGCATCTTTTGCCTACTATAACTATCTTTGACAGGTAAACTCTATGGAGAACGTTTTTTATATAGCTTATAATTCTTGCTATGCTTTATAAATTTTGATGGAGGTGAAATACAAGGCATCCTCCCTGAGAACTGTTGATATAGAATTTAAAAAATAATCAAGGGGCACTGGATATAGCTACTTTTACATAAACAGATGTAATAACTATATACTATATCTTTGTTCATTTAATTAAAAATGCTCTCCAGGGGCAGCGCCTGTGGCCCAAGGAGTAGGGCGCTGGTCCCATAGACCAAGGGCAGCGAGTTCAAACCCGGCCCCGACCAAAAAGAAAAAAAAAAACAAAAAAACACTCTTCAGAAAGATATCAACTTAGTCATTTTATATATTTGTCTTATAATTCAAGATCACAAACCATTTTATCTTATATTATCCTCCCTATAACCCATATCATCTACCATAGATAACTACTCCTTCTCTTGCGTAGATTAAATAAATCGAGTTCAGAGAAAGCTGTGGTTTGATCAATGTTGGTGGGAGGGCAAAGTAAAAAAGAAAATATCTATTAGTCCATCACTGTGGCCATGCAAATGTGTGGAAACAAATAAAATCTTAGATTTATACAGCTTCTAGGTAAACTCTAGAAGTTTTTGGAGGGGAGGCATGAGGTGATGGCTGAAGTACAGTTCTTTTTATTTATTACATGGAGAACAAAATAGCATTTAAATATCTAATGATAAATTATACTGCAATGACAAGCTAATATCTAGATATGCAAAGAAGGGAAAAAATAAAACGGTTGATTTTGAGGGAAATACCATGATGAAAATTAAATAAATTCCATGTAAAAAATGTAAGTTTAGAGCTAGTGAATAAAATCATCAAACGTCTTAAATTGTTTTACTTTATTATCAAATTGGTATACTTGTATGAAGTGGGGAAGCAGAGAACTTCATTTAGATGTATACACAAAACAATTCAAATAAGAAATGGCTCAGCATGATAACAAGGAGAAATATAGAATAAAATTTGTAATTAGTCTGAAAATGGTAGTAATTTTAAATAACCCCGGCAGCTTGATTCATATTAAAATGTGTCAAAAAGGCCACATCTTAACAAACAGAACTTGGTTTTGTCTCTCAGCTCCTCTTCTAATTAGAAAATTATACATTCAAGTGTAATTATTTTGTTGTTTCATCGTTGGTTGTATAAACATGCCTAAACTATCTTTTCACAAATTTATTTTAAAGACTATTTAAATGTGATTTTATTTTTTAAAATTTGGAGTGAAACTCTCCAAAGACAAAAACCTTTTTTTGTGTGTCTTTATCCAAAGAAACCAAAATTTCAATGGACACATAGTCTTTTCTTTGAGTCATTACTGTAGAGAGTCAGTGGTAAGCATGAAAGTATACTGTGACTTTTGTAAGCATTGAAGAGGAAAAGAGATTGATAAGTAGTTCCCTAAATTGATATACAGTCCATTGTCATTTCTCACAGATTCTATATTTGTCAATTTGCCAGCTCACTAAAATGTATTTGTAACCCCAAAATCAATACCTGCAATGTTTCCATGTCTTCTAGGGATAGGCCAGAGGTCACCTTGATGAAATCAAATGGATATTTAGAAAAACATTTACAGGTATGCAGACGTCTTTCTTTGCTGTTATAATTAGTTAACCTGAGTTTAAATGATTTTATTTAACTAGATGAGCAATGCGAATTGTGAAGGTGTGAGGAAGAAAAGTAATAAATATAAATAAAAGCTGTAGACTCTGGATTTATCCTTTTTGTGTTCAGACTATGGCACCAGCTCTTATGGTGTGTCTTTGAAAATATATTTCACTTTTTTGCCTTACTTTCTTTATCTGTAATATTAATTAGATTTACTGCCTGTTAAAAGTATGGGATGATTAAATGTACTAGTTCATGCAAAGTACTTATACAGTTCTGCCATGTAATTAAGATATTTCACTGTTATATCTACATTCCAGAAACCAGGAAGAAACGATTTGTATGTGTTAACTTCTTCTCTTAGCCACCTACCTATACTTGATGTAAGGGAGCCCAAAAAACATGTAGCATTCATTTCTGGGAGTTATAACCCTAGATAAAATTTAGCACCATACAGACTGGGAACAACCAGAGATCTCTGGAATTTTATGTGTTTAACATTTTAGCCCTTGTGAGAAGTAGATTCTGAGTTGGTACAGATGTTTCCCTTCTCCTGATATTTATGATCTCTGTAATCTCATGTTCTTAAGAGTAGGCAGAACCCGTGACTTTTTCTAACCAATAGAATGTAATGGTGACGTAATGTCACTTTTTGGGTAGTATTTTAACTTCTATCTCTTCTAGAAGACTGTCTCCTTTGCTGGCTTTGATGAAGCAAGTTGCCATGTTGTGAACTAGCTTATGGAAGGGCTCATCGGGCAAGAAACTTAAGAGCCTTCCTGGCCAAAAGCTGGGAATGAACTAAGTTCCTTCATCCAGTACCATGTAAGAAAATTAATTCTTCTAAAACCACATGAGTGACTTTGGAATAAGATCCTCTGCCATTCAGGTCTTTAGCTGATACTAAAGCTCTAGCCAACACCTTGATTGCAGTTTTACGCAATACTGTAAGCCAAAAACCTCATTAGGTCCTGCTAATACTTTTGACCCATAAAAATCCCAAGATAATAAAGATGTCGTTTTAAGCCACTAAGTTTGTGGTGATTTGTTATGCAGCAATAGGAAACTAACAGAGGTACACATTATCCGTATCATTTAACAAAACCATTTATATGTAAGTCCTCTCATTTAGTGAAAGAAATAAGAAAGGAAATAAAAGAAGGCAGAAAGGAGGGAAGAATGAAAAAAATGTTTTGTATGTATTAAGTTAATGCTAATAACATTTACAACTATTTTCAAAATAACTTCATTTAATTCAAAGTTTATTCTTATATTGAGAAAATTTTAAGTATTGAATTTTTGGTTTTAGACCTATATTATATAGAAAGATATGGGTGTGTTAGCTTAAATTTTCTTTAAAGTGTCTTTTACGTGTGAGATACTACGGAAATATTTTTTCCCTAACCTATTGCCAGAAAAGCCCTCAGATGTTTTTCTTTTCTTCTTTTTTCTAAAATTTAATTTTCCACTTTTTAATTTCATCTTAAAATATGATTTTAGATTTTTTAAATTCTGAATATAGTAGGCACAAAACTTGAACACTATCTCAAAGAGTTTTTGTTCTACTTATTATGAATTGGCAGTCTCCCTCATCATTAGAATTTCTGTTTATTCAGAATAGGATTTTAAGTGGTTTACAAATAGCATTGAATCCTGGAAATGGCAAATACAAAAGAAAACTTATTTGAAAGGAAAACAGCCTATTTAAACTTGTTCAAGTATAATCAAAGTGAAGATACTTCTTCTGCTCAGTTCCAAGAAAGCTAAAAAAAAAAAAAATTCTATTATTTTGTGAATAACAGATACAGCTTTTGATACTATACAATCATAGTAATTGTTTCAGAGATGGTGTTGGAGAAGTAATGGATTTTGAAACAATATCATAACGGCAAAGGGAATTTCAGGTCCCTTGGTATAAAGTAATTTTATGAATAGCCTTACCTACTTTGATGAAATTACAAGTTTTAAGCAGAAATGAAGAATGTTATATGAGTAGAAAGTGAGAACTTTAAATATCTTCCATAAATTACTATAAAATAATTATCATGATCAGAATTAAATTCCATATTTTTACTATTCAAACAATAGACATATAGATTTTGTTTTAATTATATAATAACAGAGTATATAAATATCTCCTTTTGGTCTTGGCAATGAGTTTTATATTTTGGACATAATTTTGGGGCAATGAAAGTAAAACCTAATTGTTCTTTCAAGACAGAAATAGATTTTGATAAATATATATACATATTTATGTAATATGAAAAATGCCTATTCTCATGTAATATAAATCTTTATTATATACAATATAACTTAATCTACTCCCAGATATTTTTCTAGATTATACTTTAATTCTAACATTCAAGTCTTCAAAACATTATTTAACTTTTAAATTTCACAAATTTTAAAACATTCAAATTTTTGTAGTCAAAGAGTTGCTATTTTCAATTGCTTGCAACAACCAGTGCATCTCCTAGTGCAATTTAATTCATGCATAAATCATTTCACAATTAACTATTAAAATATGCAACTTTATAGCTAACTTTTACCTCTATCCTTCAAATGTTGTTTTATCATCTTGTCAACATCAGGCGTCTTATACTAGGTTATTCACAATGGAAAAAAAAGCTTAAGCTTCTTAGGAGTTAAGATAACGATCTATTCGTAGTTTGTAAATCTTGTGTTTTATTGCATATCAATACCAATTTTGGTTCAACTTGGGATCAGCAGTTCAATGTCAGACAGCATGAAAAAAAAAAGTTGAATTGTGTTAGTGAGCAACGGTAATACAGGTTTTCGTAACCTCAGCATTATTACTATCGGGCTACACAAGTTTTTATTTAGGGTGCGGCTGTTCTGTATGTGGTAGGACGTTAGCATCATCGTGGCTTCCACCCACTAGATTTTGGCAGCACCACGTCCACCAGGTTGCAGCGACCAAAAATGGTAGGCCTTGCAAATGATGCCTGCAGGAGAAGGGGATGGGAATGCTTACATGAGAATTCCTGAGAATTTCCATGAGAAAAAATTCTCATGGAAAGGTTCTCATGCTATTATTTAAGAAAATCTCACATTTGATGTTTTTAAAATTTGCTTAAGGTGTTATGCTTCTATTTGTGCCCATGTTTTAAAAAGTTTAGAGTTATTAATGGTAATGATTTTTATACTATGTTTTAGAAACAATCTTCAGTATCGTCTTTGCTTCTATTCGAATTGAGTTGGAGGCGAGTTCCGTGTGTTAGACAAAATAAAAATTGTTTGTATTGAGATTTGATTAGCCACAGCACCAGGTGCATAGTCAAATACTTGTGAGAAGTTATAGATCTATTTGTGTCAGGTTTTCTTCTGTCCTCAGGAAACATTTGACTTTATATGAGAGACTAAAACTTTGTTTTACCTGAAACCCTGAACATTTCATAACTTTTATATATTGGATATGTTATTAGAACACTTGGACCTGATAAGTGCACGTCTGTCCTCTGCTCTGCTTTTATTTCTACACACACACATACACACACGTATATGTATATATACACACATATATAAACTAAGTATATGCATATATATACACATAAAATAAACTAAGTATCATTTTATGATAAGAGTTGGTAGTTTTAGGCAATAACATATTATTATTTGTTGAGTATACATAGATTAATAAATATTTGAAAGATACAAAAACAAATAAAAATTAAATATAAAAGGCTTAATACTTCCAGCTGAAAACAGTAGAAGGCACTTCTTCCCTTTTTTAGGAGGATTTACTTTAAAAAATGTATAATCTGTATAATCACACTTTCTCCTCTCTTTGAAATGTATAGAAGACTTTTGAAAACTAGATAGGTCTTTTGTCAACTTTAAGACTCAACATTCCTTCTCAAGGACCGTCTCTTTGAAATGCAAACACCAAAGAAAATAGCAAAAGCAAGCTTCCTCTTTCTACCAGAAGGTAGGAGCCTAACTTCTTCCAAACTGCAAAACAATCCCCCATCACAGAAAAGATATTAAGTTTGTTATTTTTTCTCTAGATAAATCATTTAGCTAGTATAGCTTGTTGCTACAATTACCAGGTCAATCTTGCATCACTGATGTTAGACTAGGTCCTATGTCTTGAGAATGTACACACGATGCGTTAGATCTGATCGATTACATAGAAGAGTGAGACTTTGGCCTTTGTAATTCCTTACTGGTATGGCCTGTTCTGCACATCTCATTCTGATTTAAGGGTTATGTAGGGTGGCAGTTTATTTTTGGTTCTTGGTGTGCTCTTGGCCAAAGAACGAACCAGACACACCAAAACCAAGGCAAGTGTGAAATGAAGCTTATTGAGAAAGAGCAAAACAGGCTTACAGAACAAGAGCCAGATACATTTGCCAGACTGCGAATGGGCTCCGGGGGTCTTGTTTGACAGTGTATGGATTGGATCATCCTCATGGTTCAAATGTCATTACCAAACTACTTTGAAGTATAGGTAATGACACTGTAATTAAACTTAGGTCACTGTAGGTCATGTTCCAGGTCCTATTGTGCCTCCAGCTACCAGTCTTCCAGGCTGGGGAGTTCCCTGCATTCTTTTGCAGATTGGCTGGGAATTCCTCCTCCTCCCAGCTATGGAAGTTGCTGGGAGCTTGATCATAGTGAGGCAGCAGCACCAAGTCCGGGGTGCCTGTCTTGGCCCTTCTTCCCCACGTGTGGTAATTGCTCAAGGCTGAGCACCTGCCTTTGTCCCTGTAAGAACCAGAGGTCGCTCACTATCTACCTACCAGTTATTTAATAACAAAAGCATTTTTTTTTTGTTATACCATTGTGGAGAATATTTCTATGTAGGGATAAGGTTTTGTTTTTAATTGCATTTCCACAATAAAGAAAGATTAAAAAGTATACATTGAATTAATGTTATACTAAATGTATTTTGGGTTTGATTTCACTGTGTCTTGATTTCCTTTACCTGAAAACCAGGAAAAAAGAAGTTAGGCTTCTTGCATTGCCACTAGACAGTTCCGTTGGCCCAAATGGTTATATTCTGATGTTGGGGTGAACACCGTGTCACAGAAGCATATTGAAGATTACCCAGTTTGCAGAAGAGTCTTCCTGTTCCTACTGTGACTATAGTTTAAAATGAGATGTATTGGGTGGAAAAGAAAATACTGGCAGACGTACTCTGGGGAGTAACTCTTCTACTGAACCCTCCGCCCCCTCTACCTCCTGCTAAATAAGTCCAGAAACAAGGCTATAAAAAGAGAGCAATTGGGTCCGGAAACAGTAAGTTAAAAAGTAGAGTTTTGCTGTGCCAAAAGCCTTTAGGCAAAATACCCTAAGAGGTTTTATTTTTCTCTCCCTTCTGTCTGCCTTCCACCTCCTCTCTTTCCTTTCTTCAATGTTTCTCTATCTTTGTGTTTATTAAAAATCCAGCAATAAGTGAAGTATTTATTAACTTTATCGATGCATCTGGCAATTTAACATCTGGGCAGTGTCCTTGAGGCTGTTTCCTGTGCATAGGCAACAAAGAATTTCTAAACTTAAGTTCAATCAAGGTAGAAGACCCTGACTTCTATAATTTGGATAAAAGGCTCCCTAATGGAAGCTCAGCTGGCTAGGATATTCTTGCTATTTATTTCACTCTTTCTCTCCGTCTCCAGGATCTGCTTATACACTGATTTAACTAATTATTTTCAGCCACTTTTACAAATATTTTAAAAATCTTTGGACTATTTATAAAACGGTTATACCATGGGTAGAAACAGCACAATAATTACAATGTAAAGATTGTGCCTATGTCTCTCGGCAACACTATGCCTATGTTTCTGCTTATCTCCTGTGGTCGCAAGGACATTTTTTCTTTCACCCTAATGAAGCAGCAATTGTACATGTTGGTTACTGTTAAAATGAATAAGAAGAAATAGTGTGCGTCTTGTTGTGACTTGCTGCTATCAGCTCGGGTGCAGTATTCCACAAGCTAATGGCCTTACAAAGACAAAAAAAAGAATTTATGCAAAGTTTTGCAAAGGACGCATGTTAGTTTCTTAAATTTGAAGCTACTAAAGATTATTTTTCGATAAGTTTTCTAATTTCCCTCTATAGTGAAAGGAGAGAGAAAAAAAGGCACATTACAACAATTTAAAATAATTAAAAATATTGTGTAATAATGGTACCTCCATTATATGGCTAGTCACATTAATTTCTTTAACACAATCTAAGTGTTCTATGCATAGGCACTACAAAGCAAAGACAATCAAATGACTCCTCATTTGGGCTTTCTGTGCTGATCCTGAAAATATTAGCAGTTTGTCCTAATTTTTTCCAGATGTTTTCCTATGTTTTTGCTATACCTAGTCAAATAAAAGTTTTGTTCCAAATAATTTTAATACCTGTTAATTTTAATACCTGTTAACCCTAAATGTTATAATTTAACTAAGTATAGTTAAATTTTGCCCCCTTAATTTATTCCTTTATTACTATCCAACATTGCTGGACATTTAAAATTTTTTAATTATAATTAAAAAAAAAAAAACTACAAGCAATTCGTGTTACTTTGTTTTTGTTTGAATAATTTGATTATAAAACTTGGATTTAGTCAAATTACTAGTTAAGATCTATCAGTGATTGAAAAATATCACTCCTTACATAAAGTTCATAAAATCACTGTGCTGGTAATTTCAATTTTTCAGCTCCCATGGATAGTTTTACATCGTTTTGGAACAACCTTCATTTCACTGAGCTTGACAAAAACAAGTTATGCTGATTATGTTTTGGTTCCATATGCGTACATAATTCCCCAAATTCATCTAATAGTACCTTTAAAATTGGTAAATTTTATTGTATATTTACCTCAGAGGGGCTTTTTTAAAATAGAAAAAGAGCAACTGCTTGGGAGATAGAAGCAGGAGAATCATTTGAACCTAGGAGTTCAAGGCTAGACCGGGCAATAGAGTTAGACCTCATCTCTAACAATAATAAGATAAAATAAGGTAAAATAAAATAAATAGGAAATAAAATAAAGTAGAAGAAGAGCAAATTTCTTATATATACAATAATATACACAAATCTTAAATAGATATACATATATATTGAGCAAAAAAAAGACACAAAAGCAAATTCCAAAAGAAATTGAAGAACAGGTGAAAATATTTTAGAGTTATAACAATCAGAACAGTGGTTGCTAATAAGGGACAGAGACTGGAATTGGACATGAGTAAATAGTATAAGGCAGGGGAAATATTTATCTTGATTTTTATGCTGATTATATTGGTGCACATATTTCTCAAAACAGAATCAATTGTAGATTTAATATCTATGCATTTTACCTTAACTTTAAAAAATTAGAGTGTACAATTTAAGAAATAATAAATGTAACTGTGTGTGTCAATCACCCAATTGCAAACAGAGCAATGTCAATTCCTTAGACGATCCTCTGGGACCTCTGCTGAATCGTATTTCCCTCCCTGGATTCTGCTGTCCTGCACAGGAGACACGTTCTCAGTCAGACTCATCTACTCAGAGCCTGCATTTCCGGGCCAACATATTCCTTCCAATTCTTTTGTAAGTGTGGCAGCAGCACCCTGCCCCATAACACTCTAAACAATACATTCTTTGTGTTGTAGTGAAAATATCCTAAGGCTTTTACAGTGGCAATGCTTCAAAATATGGACTTTCAACTCTAGTCTGTGGCCATTAACACAATACTCACAGAGACAAAACACTGCATGTACACTTAGCCAAAACACATTTCCTCTTGAGGATTTCTGTCAAACTGCCAGGTATATTTAGAACCAGAGCTAGTAGTTTTGTTCTGAAGATGACTGGAAGAGTGCCGTTATATTTGTGGAATTTATGACGATGTTACAATAAATGGTATTCTGATTGGGACTTGGAAGACCTCAGCACCAGAATTATCTCTAGGTTTTGCTATCAAACCCAAGAATAAGTCATCAAGTCTGCTAGAACCCTGGACAGTTCAGTGAGAGCATTAAATGAAAACAAGAGTTTTCTTCTAACTTCAAACTGCAATCACCGAAACTCCAGATTGGTGGTTAAGATCTTATACTTTATAAGGTTAATTCCAATGTAAAAGGAAAAATAAAATTAAGCAATGGACAGGGCTGCACGGGGCCCATCAGGAGACTCCTGCTGTTGGTTTTCCAACAGTCTCCCCATGTGACTTTGGGTTTCTGTGCTTTAAATAAATATTGTAACATTTGGGGCTCTGAAAACCTTCAAAAATATATCACCTCTATCAATTTGCCAACTGAATTCTGGAAAAGGTGTGAAATGAAACAAGAAAAGGAAGGCAAGAGAACAAAATACCAGCAATGGTACTACTCATAAAGCAAAGCTGGAAGAGGCCACGTATTTGATGACCAGAATGAGTCAGACTTACTCATCAGACACCAACAAGAGAGAATAAAGAAGAACATTTGCTCTTTCGGGCAGCTTGCTCCCAAAATAAACTAAAAGGGGAAGAGCTGAAGTGGCTGTGTGTCTGCCCAGATATGCTTCTCAAATTTACCCACCAGGTAAATCATTCCACCTGACTCACATAGAAAGAAATCTGCGTATACTAACCGAAGTCACCTGTCCTGTGCTGGAAGAAAATGTAAATATAATGAGATTATAGCTTCTGTATCAGAAGGCTGGTAGCTCCTCTTGTGTCAAGAGAATATACTCGATAAATCTAGTACATTTGGCCTGCTTTCTTCCGTGTCGGTATGATTGCCAAAGCTAAAAGTTCTAGATGTGGCTGTTCCTTTATGGGGGGGGGGGGAAATATTATGAGTGCTATCACTTAAATGATTACTGTTGTTTTGGTATAATTACTGTTATTATCATTGTGAGTTTCGTCATCCAGGCCAGGGAGATAGGGAGGGCTGTAGGACTGTTAGGTAGACAGAGAGTGGTTTTCTGCACTGTGGTGAAATAGAAAGATAACATGTTTTGGTTTCCAACAGGTTAGAATTTAAACCCTACATTCAAAACTCACTAGGTATAACTAGATATGTTATTTAATTTTTCTTTCTTCTTATTTTTTTTTGTAGAGACAGTGTCTCACTTTATCACCTTCAGTAAAGTGCTGTGGCATCACACAGCTCACAGCAACCTCCAACTCCTGGGCTTAGGTGATTCTCTTGCCTCAGCCTCCGGGTAGCTGGGACTACAGGTGCCCACCACAATGCCCAGCTATTTTTTTGTTGCAGTTTGGCCAGAGTCAAGTTTCATCACCCTCGGTACATGGGGCCAGCACCCTACCCACTGAGCCACAGGCACTGCCCTACTTAATTTTTCTTAACTTCAATTTTCTCACATAGAAAATGTGAATAATAACAAGTACTTGAATATGGCAAGTTTAACAGCAAGGTAGAAATGAGGAAGCTAACATAGGGTCTGATAAATAGTAGATATTCAGTAATATATGTGCTATTTATTCACAGTATTAGTATCTTGCATAAAATTCTATAGTAAAGATTTTTCTAGACTATTATTTTCTTTATCTTGTACTTTCACCCTATATTAATTTTTATTTCACAAAATGCTAACACTTTATCACTATGAGATAACAATGAAATGCAGGAAAGTTTAAGAAAATATCCCCAATGCATTTCAATAAATAAAAAAAAAGTAGGCATGCTTTTATGCTTTATTTTAAGCTTCAATAACATTTCCCAGAAGTTCAGGATTGGATATATGGGTATATTTCATGTTATCAGGCTTAAGCTATTATTTGTTTTGTTTTTTGGTGATTATTTTTAAAAGTCTCATGGTAATCTAGGAGTTTCTCAATTTCATTATAATCTACAATCATTATAATTCTATAATCTTGATACAAGTAATCTCTAGGTTTCTTTCTCAGGAAAAGGTAGTAATATCTGTTCTAGCACAGCTACTCTAACAGTCCTCCCGTTACTGGTATTTTCTAGGGCAGAGGTGGAAAGCAGATGATGAGATAGTCAGAACGTCAGACTTAAATGTTCCTAATAATGTAAGGTCATCTTATCGAAAATATTAAAATATAAAAAGCATGATTTCAATATTTTTTCATTACCTTCTTTCCATTATATTTTCTCATTTAATTCTCATAGTAGCTCATTATGGCTCTTGGCAATTAAAATGACCTTTAAGTATAATGCCATGTTCTCCATGTTTGACTATAACATACAAACAGCACCATTTTTGGCAATATATTTTGTGATAGATTAAGTATTAATTAAAAATATCTTCAGGATCTGTTTTGGTAATATTTGTCCTTTTATAACTCAAAATATTTTAATTACACTGGCTGAATTTTTAGGTCCAATGGACTCTTTTGATAAAAATGTTTAGGTGGGAACAAAGTATTATTGCTAAACCCAGAACTAAGAATAAATCTCAGTTTGACTTGTTTTTTTTTTTTTTTTCTTTTTTGGTCTAAAGAATGTTAGAAACAAGCTGTACCTGTTCATTTAGTACATTTTGTCAGCTTGATTATTTTTGGTCACATGCAGGTAAAGTTTTCTGTAACAGAGCCTTGCAGTGGCTTATTTGGCTGTTAGCATCCTAAAATAATAGAAGCCTCTGCTTTGAGATAGCTTAGCCCATACTTTTTTCCTTGGCTTTCAATCAGCTGATGTGTGAATACACGTGGAGCCAGCTGGGGTTCACTTTCTATGCACAATGGAAGTAACAAGCAGAAAAGACAAGCCATGACTCGTCCAGTGCCCTGCACACTTCAAAGCTAGTCAATGCTCTTCACGTCGATGGCAGCAATTCTTAGGGTGACATTATTTTTCCTGTATAATGGCAGTTTCTCTCAGAACCTATCATGAGTTGAGAGTACTGAAAGGAAAGTAAAAATAACAAGTTTGTATTCCAAACTCTGCAATAGCCTTTTCTCTCTTTCAGACTCAAAACTCGAAAGACGGGCATGACAGTGTAATGAGTTTGAGCAGTCTGAAAGGAAATTGAACTCCCTTTAGAATTTGCCCAAAAGAAAACAAAGTACTTTTTGTCACCACCAGACAGAAGAAAGGTAAAGAAGAAGGATGACCTAAGTGCTATACTACACTTAAGTTTTTGACATGAATCAATGATTCTTTTTTCTAAGATCATTACAACTTTAAACCACATACCATAAACCTAACAAGCTGGTGAAGTTTAAAAATACCTGTAATTTTCCTTTATTTTAAAAATCTCCTCAATTAATTTAATGATTGTAGTTCTGCCTTCCACAAGTATCTGAATCCATATTCACAGTAAGACAAAAAATAGTGCCTTTTACTTGTTTTATCTTAATTAATTTAATTTTATGAGTATCATAATTTGTAAAAAAAAAATGGTTCACTAAACTGGTAAGGGTATAATGGTCAAATGATATCAATATAAGATTTTAAAATACATTGAAACTCATATTGCTTAAATATTAAACTTTTCATATTGCAAATAAATATTAATGCAGTAAGTCAAGTAATTTCATTACACTTGCTATTATGATTATGACATTATGTCTTATTAAAATACAAATACTTTATTACCTTACATTTTGCTGGTTATAGTATTGCAATATTAATAATAGTTTTTTTCCTGAATACGTCTGACAGGGTATTTATTACAAAGCGAGAAAAAAGAAAATTAGGATCCTTTCCTATGTTTTGACATCACATAACTGATCACTACTTAAAATCTCAGGGTGGCCAAAGACATATTAGAAAGCTCAAGAATCACATAGCTGAAGAGTTTAAACCTCATCACTATCTCACATCCCCATAACCCGATTCTTCAAATTTTTCAAGTATATTTCAATATTAACTCTGTATTTCTCAACTAACAAGCAACAGATATACCCCATATTACTTATTACTTTAAAAATCCCCCCCAAATTCATTAGTTTAAAATAATGACTTATTATTCCCCTATTCCCCACAATTCCTTTGGTTGGGTGAGTAGTACCTCTAATGGTTTTGCCTGAGCTCATTCATAAGGATGCACTCGGAATGGTTCAAATGTTCTTACTCACACATCCAGCAGTTCATATGACTGTCATCTGGGGCTCTTGGGTTATACTCAATGTAAACTCTCTTACTTCAATAGAGGAAACCTAGCTTCTTTGTATTGTAGTCCCAGGCTAGCATTTCAAGGGTTAAGAATAGTGCCTTTAAGACTTCAAACCCATAATTCAAATAATTAAAAGATTTCTTCTTCCACATTCTGCTGGTTAACACAGGTTGCAAAGGCAGCATATGCTCAGACATGGAGAAACAGATCCCACCTTTGGATGGGAGCTATGAAATCCTGTGGCCGTGTTTCAGACTCTTATACCCATCTTCTCCACATTGACTGCTTTCCTGTTTCTTATGAGAAAATCTTCCATTCACTAATAATTTGTCACTCACAGGGAGGGGGAACTTTGGGAAAATAAGGACTTGTTTCCTCTTTATCTGTGAGTAAGAACAGTTTACCATTAGCTTTCCCACCCTCATATCATTGCAAGTATTAATGTTTCTTCAATATACAGAAATTCTTCCCTATCAATTTCTGAGCCAATTCTAATCAACACAAGTAGAGTATTAATATGTGCAATTCCGACTGCATGTCATGTCTCTGAATATTGTTTCTGCCATATGTCCCTTGTATGGTGTCCTTGGATGGAGCTCTGGGTACCTGTATTCCACACTGTTTCCGCTTTTGTTCTTAGTTGTACTTAGCTCTGCTGGAATGAGGATTTTTCTATAAACCCTAACCCAGGGGTCCTCAAACTACAGCCCGTGGGCCACATGCGGCCCGCCAAGGAGATTTATCTGGCCCACCGAGTGTTTTTGCCTCTGCTGCCTGTCCTGTTTAGCAGCGGACTCATCCCAGGGAGGCAAAATCTGTTAGCAGAAAAACCATTGGTTGCATTCCCAAACAAAACACGTGTGGATTCACTGGAAATGTTGCAAAAAGAGTTCCAATTTAGATTTAAAGAACTTCATCTCCATGAACAGGACATACAGCTTTTCCATAACCCATTTTCTATTGAAATTGAAAATGTAGAGGTCAGTCCCTGAAGTCGCCACACCTGCCACCCCTCTGCCAGCTGCTCCCACTACACCTTGGGCCGGTGTCGCCGGCAGGAGGGAGCCAGGCGCTGACGGGTTCGGCGGGGGCGGCCAAGTGCTCCTGTGGCTCCGGCTCCAGCTCTGTGCTGGCGGCGGCTTTCTGGCTTCTCCATGGGGCTGGCCTGCAGCACCCGGAGGCTCTAAGAAGTTTCCACTGTTGTTTGGAGGACACACGCAGTGGGATTCAGAATTCCTGGAGAATTGCCTTTGTGAGAAGCTGGAAGTATTTTTTTAAATTCCATCTCTTAGTTTTTCAAAGAAACATCAAGAAACCATGAACAACATTAGTAATGAAGAGTTTGAC
>CAUYRH010016642.1:0-38320 GCA_963574655.1 Perodicticus potto | reverse complement strand
GTCTTTCAGAGAGTCACAATTCTGCAGTTCATCCAGTTCCATTTCGTAAGTTGTATCCATATTTTCTTTTTCTTTTTTTTTTTATTTCAAGATACTTTATTATCGAAACAGATCACAACACTAAGCTTTTGACCCATTCTGCCACTGTATAAGGTACAAATACTTGTTGAGCAGCAGAGGGGTGCTCTTTCATAGCATGTCTGAAAAGTGAATAAAAATACATATAAAACAAATATTCAGATAATTTCCATAGGAACACAGATAAGTGTGACCCCATCTCCTAATCTTACATATTGCTGCATCTGGGCCAACCCTGCTCTTACAAAGACATTTCAAAACTAGCAATAATTAAGTTAAATGGTCCCCCCAAATCCCTTCATTCAAGCTAAACTTGCAGTTAACAGCTACAGACTGATATCTACACATTAATACTAGCTGAAGCACAAGTTGCTGGGTGACGTTTCATTCCACTTTCCCAAGCACAAGACACAGGCAGAGTGCCAACATCCTGCTCTTCTACTTTGGGTAGGTAGTCGGGGTTCTGGATTTGCTACACGAGTTGCCACGTCGGTCCTGACATCACATAGTAGATAGTCAGCCTCTGGAATCCATTGAAAGTAGAAGCAGCAGCTACAGTGTAAGCACCCATATTTTCAAAGACCATCCAGTTGCCCACATGCATTTCTTTCTGGCAGGTCACAGTGCTCAATTATCTGGTCAAGGCCATCACATGTTGGTCCCCATATGCTGAATGAATAATACTTCTCATCTGGTTTAGGTCTCTTTTGAAGAAGAGGCTTTACATGAGCGGGATCATAAAGGATGCAATTAAACAGTCCATATACTCCATCATTGATGTAATATATACAGGTTTGTTCACTGGACTCATCATCATCAGAGCCTATCTGTCCCTTAAATACAATTTTAAGTATGAAGGCTGATGCAACATAATATCTGCCTGGCTCAGCTATGATTCTCACTCCAGAGTCTGATGGAAAGTACTTGTTCAATGTTGGGTTGATTGCACCAGTGATCTCTTCAAATGTAAGCTTCACATCCTCAGATTCAGGAAAGCCACCACCAATATCAAGCAGGTACATGCTGAAACCAACCTCAGCTCCCATGTCAAAGACAGCGGGCCTCAGAGATTGTCTGCACGAAGGTCTCAGGATCAGTACAGCCACTTACTACGTGGAAGCTGACACCAGTGACATCAATATTTAGCTCTTTTGCCCGTTCCAAAAGAAGTCTGCTGGTTTTGAATGTGGCACCAAATTTAACACTGAGTTGACAGACTGCTTTGGAATTATCAGTGGCAATCCGCAAACCCAACTTGGCCTTTGGATGTGCTCTGGCAACTTTCATCAACTCAACTTCACTGTCAAAAGTCTTCATCTGGACCCCGTTATTGGCAGCGTACTTAATTTGAGACACTTGTTTACAAGGATTTGCATAGATAATCCTCTCTGGAGGCACCCCGAGACTTTGCACCAATTGTATTTCAGTCTTGCTAGCACAGTCACATCCTGTCCCAATGGCAGTGGGGGTCTTCACAATGGCTCTACTGTCATTACATTTGACTGCATAAAAGAGAGTGACACGAGGAACAGCTTTTACCCATCTTCAGTGTTTCTTCAGAACATCTCTGAGGTCTGCTACATAGAAGGCATCCTTATCACCAGAAGAGGAAACTTCATTGATCTTTTGGTCCAGAATGTCCTTGGCAATAAAACCTTCATCAAGCAAGTGGTAGTCAAACTCTTCATTACTAATGTTGTTTATGGTTTCTTGATGTTTCTTTGAAAAACTAAGAGATAGAATTTAAAGAAATACTTCCAGCTTCTCACAAAGGCAATTTTCCAGGAATTCTGAATCCCACTGCGTGTGTCCTCACGCACAAGCAACAGTGGAGATGTTCTTAGAGCATCTGGGCGCCGCAGGCCAGCCCCATGGAGAAGCCGGAAAGCCGCTGCCGGCACAGAGCCGGAGCCTCAGGAACACTCGGCTGCCCCTGCAGCACCCATCAGCGCCTGGCTACCATCTGGGGGAGATGCCAGCCCAAGGTGGTGCCGGAGCAGCTGGCAGAGGGGTGGCTGGTGCGGCGACTTCAGGGACTGACCTCCACATTTTCATTCTCAATAGAAAATGGGTTATGGAAAAGCTGTATGTCCTGTTCATGGAGATGAAGCTCTTTAAATCTAAATTGGAACTCCTTTTGCAACTTTTCCAGTGAATCCACACGTTTTGTTGGAGAATGCAACCAATGGTGTTTCCGCTAACAGATTTTGCAGGCCGAGATTAGTCCACTGCTAAACAGGACAGGCAGCAGAGGCAAAATGACCCAGTGGGCCGGATAAATGTCCTCGGTAGGCTGCGTGTGGCCCGCGGGCCTCAGTTTGAGGACCCCTGCAGTAGAGGATCACTTGGCTTGGGAATCCATCTCTTTTATAGTGATTGGTAACAAGCCTGTTCTTTGTCTGGAGGTGTAGTGGGGTGTGGTTGGGGGGATGGTACTATTGCAAATACAACCCTGAGAAATGGCTTGGGGAAAGAATATTCAGGGCCTTTCATTTTTGAAAAACCTTACAAGAAACTGCAGGAATGCTCAGAGACTGTGGTGGATTGCCTCTTTCAGCAATTATTATAGCAAGAGAATTCATAGATTATAGAATTTTAGAGCTGTAATGGATCATAATGGCCTAAATTAGCCCTGCCCAGTAGAAATAGAATGTTAGCTACATTTATAACTTAACATTTTCTTGTAGCCACATTGATAAAGGTAAAATGAAAGTAGTGAAATTAATTTCAGTAATATATTTTATTTAACTCAATGTATTAAAAATATCATTTTAACATGTAATCAATATAAAACAGTAATGAGATTTAAAAGTTCTTTTTTTCATACTAACACTTTGAAATCCTATGTATTTTCATTTATAGTATATGCCAGTTTAAACTAGCCACATTTCAAATTCTCACCAGCCACATGTGGCTCCTTTATGGGACACTGCTAGTCTTGGTTGTTTAGAATTCACCTTGGCGTGAACTTGACTACAGAACAGAGTTTTAAAATAAATATATATATATTTTTTTAAGACACAGAGTCTTATTTTATCGCCCTCGGTAGAGTGCCGTGGCATCACAGCTCACAGCAACCTCCAATTTCTGGTCTTAGGTGATTCTCTTGCCTCAGCCACCTGAGTAGATGGGACTATAGGCACCCGCCACAACACCTGGCTACTTTTTGTTGCAGTTTGACCAGGGCTGGGTTTGAACCCGCCACCCTTGGTATATTTTTACCGTAAAATAAATACTTTTAAAAGTAGAATTTTAAAATTAGTTTTTTAACACAAAAAGTGAAGACAGGCTCGGCACCTGTAGTTCAGTGGTTAGGGCACTGGCCACATGCACTGGGGCTGGTGGTTTCGAATCTGGCCAGGGCCAGCTAAACAACAATGACAACAACAACAACAAAATAGCTGGGCATTGTGGTGGGCGCCTGTAGTCCCAGTTACTTGGGCAGCTGAGGTAAGAGAATCACTTGAGCCCAAGAGTTTGAGGTTGTTGTGAGCTGTGACATCACGGCACTCTACCAAAGGCGACATAGTGAGAGTCTGTCTCAAAAAAAAACAAAAAGTGGAGATAATATAGCTGAGTACTTTTTAACCTACTCAGACATTATTTTTCTAATTTATAGATGAAGTTGAGATCCAGAAAATCTTTTATAGAGTCAAATGCTTAGACTGCTAACTGTAAAGACTGTTCTTTCCATTGCATGTTATATAATGTGTTTAATCATTGTATAATTATATTCTGAGAAATAGAGGTTAGTGTTAAAAGTAATTCTCAGGGGCAGTGCCTGTGGCTCAGTGAGTAGGGCACTGGCCCCATATACTGAGGGTGGGTTTAAACCCAGCCCTGGCCAAACTGTGACAAAAAATAGCCAGGTGTTGTGGCGGGGCACCTGTAGTCCCAGCTGCTTGGGAGGCTGAGGCAAGAGAATCGTCTAAGCCCAGGAGTTGGATGTTGCTGTGAGCTGTGACACCACAGCACTCTACCAAGGGCAACAAAGTGAGACTCTGTCTCTAAAAAAAAAAAAAGTAATTCTCAGTTCTAATTTCACAAAAATTGATTTAGAAAAACCAAGTCTGTTACAAAATATGAATCCACATTTATTTCTCTATTCAGAAATTTATATTGATTTATTGAAATATATGTTCATTTTTTAGATGTATTTAGCCATTTATCTAGTTCTTTCATTTAAGTGCTTGTTAAGTGCTTGCCACTTTTCTAGGCAGTGGAAATCCATTGTTCTTTTTTTTTTCCAGGACAAAAGGCTATTTTTTACTAAAGACACAGAAATAGAAAGACTAATACAATATGAATTCGTACATAACGCATCACTCATCTTCAAATTAGCAATAATTCATTAATTTTGTTTCATTGATCATGTTGGGGGTTGGGGGTTCCAATTTTCCGAATCCAGTTGACCTGGTTCAATTACTCTGCTAAACTAGAAAGTTCAACCAAGGCATGGTGGAAAAGTAAAAAGGAATGGAAACTGGAAGTAAAACTGGAGCGGCACAGGCAGTATGAGTAGAGAGCAAAGTAACTTGCACTAGTGTCAGTGTAACAGAGAGAGATTTTGTTTAGGAAGAACAAGGAGGAAGTTTAGAGCACTTTCAAAGAGAGTTGGAAGTGGGTCCCTCTCATGATGGACGGAAGGTGAGAGAAATGGAGACACAAAGGCAGTGCAGGAGTATAAACACCCTCTCTGAAATTGGTTGCAAAAATCCATTGTTCTTTCTTAAGCTCAGCATTTGTATTTTAGCATAATTGTTACTTAACTATGTTGTTCTGGTCATTTTATATTCTGTAGGGGTGTGGTGCAATTATTTAATGCTGTTCAGAAACATCAAAAAAATGTTGATGAAAAGGTTAAAGAAGCTGGAGGCTCTGTTAGACGTCGTGCTAAGTTGGTATCAGCTGTTTCCAAGAAAGATTTCATCAGTGTTTTGAGAGGAATGGATGGAAGTACAAATGAGACGAGTTCAACTGGGAAGAGCTTAAAAGCCAAACAGGTAAGACTTTCATGTAGGATTCAGTGTATCAGACTTTTCAGCTCTTGTTTTGACTTTTCAACTCAAAGAGTTTTGAGATGGAAAAGAACACCATAGGATTATAGTTCTTTTTCAAATTTTGTTAAAATTCCTACATACCTACAGCCTAATTTAAAAGTTTGGATTCTTTAGCTTGGTGATGATTGACTCACTATGGAAGTTGCTGATTATGTGTCTCATACCCCTACTGTTAGAACTTAGGAACCGATAGTTTCAGATACATTTTTTTAGAGATGGGGTTTATATCTCCTATCTGAAATCCTACATTTGTTCATATTGGAGAATAGAAGCCTAAGTGAGGGCCACAGCTTTAAATTTGAGGCCTTCATCCATAGAAGTAATTGTGATTGTATGTAATTTGTAAAGTATGAAGAGTCAGAGCTTTATGAAATATGGTAGAAAGTCATCTTTGCATTAAGACAGCTTTGGTAATTTTCAGCTGGTTGGGAGGTAAAGAACACATCTTTGGCAGGATAACTTTGCTTCTTCAGCCCTTTTGACCTGTGGACCTCAGTAGTTGCCTTTCTTATGTACCAGGTGATAGCTTTTGAAATGTGCTTTAATCTGTTTTTTTTTTTTTTTTTAAATTAAAGCCAAGTACATAGTTGTGTTTGAGGGCTTGATTTCTGTTCACAACAAAAAGTGCTTTAATCAATTAGGAGATGAGTGTATCTGTCATATATTTTTTGTTTATATTTTGGGGAAACAGTTGAAACCCTGGCAAGAAGAGAATTTAGGAATTTCATGCTAGACTAGGGTTGGAGTATTTTTCAGTTTTCTTGATTACGTTGCCATTTTACCAAATTTTGATGAAAGTTTTCTGATTTATTTGTATAATAATGGTTCTCATGATGCTGCTATTTTAAAGTGTCTATCAGAAGTAATCATAAACATTTGAACACTATGTGTGGGGGTTTATACTTCATAGTTAAAAAGCCTTACCAGGCTCTGTTCTTACTACTAACATTTTACTGTAAGAACTAAAGAAAGATTGGGTAGCATTGGATGGGAAAGAACTAGTGGAAAGATAGAAAGTAAGACTTTTTTTCTTATTCCTGTTGGTTTCAAAGTAATTTTTTAGAGAATGTTTATTTTGCTATGGGATTCTTTCTTTCATGAGTTATGAAAATGTATGACAGGTTCTTTTCAATGGCATTGCATTTTCTTTCTTAATCATTTGCATTTGCCCTTGACTTCCTTTTTTTCTACTTCAGTGATCACAGCCATAGTATTAATCTTGGACAAAATCAAAAACTGCTTGAGACTCAAGCCAAAGTGGTTTTGCTCTAAAGATAATTTGTTTCTAATCTGTTGCATGCCACCAATATCCTGACATATTTCTTTCATTTAAAAATGTTTGTTTTCACTTTGAGTTCCTATTTTTGGAAAATACTTTTAAAAAAATTGTGTTTGAGTTTGCATCTGATTAACTATAAAAGTACTATACTATTTGTGCCTGGATCAGTTATTGATATAAAAATATTTAAGTGCATATTTGTACCAGGTACTGACTTACAATTAAGATGGAAAAATGACTTCAGATAAATAAGTTAATAAGATTAACTTGACAATGGACAGATTCTAGATTAATGTGTCCAGACTACATGTTAACATTAGCTACACTAGTTACAATAAACTAGAAATTAAGTGGCTACCCTAATTTATTGGGGGACTTCAAAGTAATACTGTAGTAATACTTACTACTTCAAAGTAATACTGTAGTAATACTTATTTAGAACATAGTATGTCTATGTGTGTTACTTGAAATGGGACTTTTAAGGCAGTTGAAGGGAAGGAAGGGAGGCAAAGGTGGGTGTAGATTTGGTGTGCCAGATCTAATCATGGGGATGAATCATAGATTAACTGGATAAAGGGAGTAAGAAAGTAGAAAATAACATTCACCCTTTTGTCTCTTATTTTTCCTTGACCAAGAACCCTAGCTATGTGCCCTTTCCTTATAAATGCTCCTTTTTTCTCATCACACAGTGTGATAAAAAAACTTGTAGCTTCCCTGGGTTGTAATGATATTCAAAAGATAATTTTTTTTTTATTTAGTACTCCTAATACTGTAAAATCACTAAAATTAGAGACTAGCCACATAAAAATTGGATTCACTGGCAGCTGTCAGGATATCAATTTGGAAACATCTTCATTGTAATGACTTCAGTCCCTTTTCCAGTTAATTCATTTTATTTATTCATAGTTATGACATTAAAGTCTTATGTCCAAAACCAAGAAGACCCCACAATTTTATATTACAGTAAATCTAGATAGAATTACAATAATATAGGTTATAGAGGTTGAGTCCATTGTAGTTGGCATATTGGAAGAGTGATTTTGGTGGGATTTCTTTTTTTAAAATCTTTTTACTCCTAACGAGTTGGGAATTTATTTTAAAGAATGCTTTTTAAATAATTTTCTTAGAAATTTCACATTTCTTAAAGATACCCAATACAGAGACTTTGTTACAAATATTTCTTAAATGTGACAGGCTGGAACAATTTATTTTTCTCAAAATCTTTTCCCTTTTTCTGCATTAGAGATTTAAAATTTTATTATCAAAGCAATAGAAGTACATACAGTATCAGGAGTGAGCTTATAATTATATAAAATAACCACTTCTCTTTTCCACACTTCTCTACCCCTTGTTTTGCATTTTTACCCCCAAGGTAACCATTTTCAATTCTTAGGTTTTTCTTTCAGTATTTATCTCCATGTCTTAAATAATGTTTATACTAGGGTGTTTCTTTATCACCACTAGATTTTTTTTTTTAATGAAAGTAAACAATTAGTATCTTCACTTCCCTTCACTTTCTCACCTCCCCACATTTTGTCCTTCTAACATAGTGTAAGTCTATCCAGCCTGAGCAAGAGCAAGACCCTATCTCTGCTCAAAATAGAAAAATTAGCAGGTAGTTCCAGCTACTAGGGAGGCTAAGGCAAGAGGATTGCTTGAGCCCAAGAGTTTGAGATGGCTGTGAGCTATGATGGTGCCATGGCACTCTACCCAGATCCTGTCTTAAAAAAAAAAATTATTTTTTGGGGGGGGTAAGTTGCTCTTCAATGTAAATATTATTCACTACTGAGCAAAGTAGTATGCAGTAAAAATGTTTATTTTCTTACAGTTTTCGTTTTCTTGGAGTTAACACTTGCCTCTTCTTTTCATAGTTTTTTATGCATCAAATTCCTTCCATGCTTTTTAGAAAGAGCCATTCTGAGTAGCATCTTTCTTGTCTTGTCTCCTGCTGCAGTCTAGACTGGTCTTTACCTGCTGTGCACTGTCACCTTGTGATGTTGCTTTATCCCTGACTGGGAGTTACCTTTGTCTCTGGCCTTTGCAGTAGCTTTTGTTTTTTGGACTACCTGTCTTCTTTTTTTATGACTTCTGTATTTTAGTATACCACAGTTATCAGTAGGTTTCTGGGAAGGAGTATAGGTGTTCTTAGTTTCTGTTGATGCATTGGCCTGATATATGGCTTCCAAAATGACATATTCATGTCCTAATTCCTACAACTTGTGAATGCATTTATTTGGAAAAAGGGTTTTTGCAGATGCAGTTAAGGATTCTGAGATGAAGAGGTAATCCTGAATTGTCTTCCTTCCTTTTTTTTTTTGGGGTTTTTTTTTTTTTTTTTTGAGTCTTGAGTTTTACTCTGTCACCCTGGGTATCACTCATGGCATCATTGTAGCTCACAGCAACCTCAAATTCCTGGGTTTAAGGTATCTTCTTTCCTCAGCCTCCCTAGCAGAGCTGGGACTACAGGCATGTGCCACCAGGCTGGCTAGTTTTTTCTGTTTTTATTAACTGGGATCTGACACTTGCTCAGGCTGTTCTTGAACTCCTGAGCTCAAGTAATCCACCCGCCTTGGGCTTCCAAAGTGCTAGGATTAAACTTTTTGAGACAGTGTCTTGGTTTGTCACCAAGGCTAGGGTACAGTCATCAGAGCTCACTATAGCCTCAAACTCCTGGGCTTAAACCAGTGGTTCTCAACCTTCTTAATGCCACAGTCCTTTAATACAGTTCCTGTGTGGGTCGCGACCCACAGGTTGAGAACCACTGTAAACAATCCTATTGTCTCAGACTCCCAAGTAGCTGGCACTACAGGTATGCACTAGCGCACCTGGATAATTTTTCGATATTTTTTAGAGACAAGATCTTGCTGTGTTGCCTAGGCTAGTCTTGAACTCCTGATCTGTGATCATTCTGTCTTGGCATCCCAAAGTGTTGGGATTATAGGCATGAGCCACTGAGTCTGGCCTTCATATGTTTCAAGGACTGTCTTCCCTGTCGGTGACTGTTTATTGAGATATTTTTAATCCTGTCATCCTCCCAACTTGAATAACATTTTTATCCTTAGAATTTTTTATCCTTAGAATCCTTAGAATTTTGTATGTATTTATTTATCTGTTAATTTTATTACATGCAGTAGTTATTTCTAGGGTGAAGTACATGGAAACTAATATTTTAGAAGACCTTCGTTAGGGGCAAAATGGTACAATCACTTTCTTTAAAGTTTTTATTTTTGTTGAGATTTTTAGAAGACTTAAGCATACATTAAAAGATGTCAAATTGTTAAATTATATTTTAGTCATTATACTTTATTCCTTGGAGCTTTATTCCTTGGATATTACAAAGTAAAACAAAAGGGTACTTGATGTCTCATTTTGGAAGAGATCAAGATTTATAGATCAGAAAGCTTTTATTTATTTGCCATCTGTAAAAAATAAGCTGCTTCAGTTAATATTTAAGGTTTAGTTTTTTGGGGGGTAATAACATTTGCACATCATGTTCATCATGTTAGGCCAAGTAATTTGTACAGAGGATGTATATCACTTTAATAAAGGTAAACAGATTACACCTTTGGCATTCACAAATTTAACAATCTTGTTTTTCTTTTCTTTTTAAAAATTCCTTGTATTGCAGTGTTTACGTGGAGGGGTTAGTCACTAACTGGTGCATTTGTTGCTTGGTGTCTGCCTCTCAATAATGCCCATTGTTTTTTCTGTGCACTGTCATATCATGTCATAATAAATTTTGTCAAATCAACATTAGGGACTTTATTTTATTTTATCTACAGTTTTGTGAGACAGATAGGGCTTTTGAAAGGAATACTGTTAGTGGAAGTGTCAAGGCAAAGCAAAGAATGACTTTTAGCTAGAAAGTCGGAAGTTTTGGTAAAACATTGAATGTCAGATTATGTGGAGGTTTAGTTTTATGATATGAAACAGCAATTATTTAATTTAGAAACAAGAAGAGAAACCCTTTGCTAAATGATTTTGGTAAGTGCTCTGGGTCGTATTTACATTGTTCATGAAATTAGGAAGTATTAGGCTTGGAAAAATTGTGCTGTGGGGATATTTATAGGAAATAGGATTCTCAAGAAGAATATTCTCCAGAAGAACGTGAGAAGTCTAGCTTTGAGTTTAAATAGCATGAAGCAGGGTGGTGCCTGTGGCTCAGCGAGTAGGGCACTGGCCCTATATACTGAGGGTAGTGAGTTTGAACCCAGCCCCAACCAAACTACATTGTGGAGGGCGCCTGTGATCCCAGCTACCAGGGATGCTGAGGCAAAAGAATCTTCTAAGCCCAAGAGCTGGAGGTTGCTGTGAGCTGTGATGTCACAGTACTCAAATAAAAAGAAAAACAACAGCATGAAGCAAACATGGTAAAAAGAAAAATGCCTACCTGTTCAGTAATTTTTCGCATTTTTTATCTTTTTTTTTTCTGTTTTCTTTTTCCATGGAAATTATAATATAGGTTATTTTCCTAATCAGTGTGGAATTAGAAAAAAGGATTCTGAGGAAGTAATTTGGGATTAGATTTTAAGTCTTTTGTTAAGGAATTTGGACTTTATTCCTTAGGCATTTGAAGGTCAGTTCCATCAGACAAGTGATCTGATCAGATTTGATTATTTTTAAAGAAAAGAAAGAACTGAAGAATGGAAAGAGGTTGTCAGGAGAACTACTAGTGGGGTCTGTTGCTATGATTAAATCAACCTGAACTAAGGTTGCATGGGGATAGAGTGGATTGGGGGTGAATAGAAAAAAGAAATCAGATTAGAGAGGCAGTTTTGAGGTCTAGATCAACTTGATTTGGGACTAAGATGGTGTAGAGCGATAAGGGAAGAATGGTAAATAACTGTGAAGTTTGCAACTTGGAAGACTCCAAAATGGCGATAGCTTTCACCAAAATTGAGAATATAAAAGGTAGAATATGTTTGTGAGGCAATGCCTAGTCAGGTTGTAATCAGGAATGAGAGAGATAGCAGTAAAGATCGGGTTAAAAGCCACAATGTGGGGAGAAGTGCTTGCTTAGTGTGAGGAAGCAGCGTGATCACAGAGGAGGTGGCAACAGGAAGAGCAGAGTGGGGTGAGGGGACTTATGCAGCAGGTGCTAGTCCCTTTTGCATGTGTCAGTAGGGTCTCTGGGAGCAGTTAACTTGTTTTCTGAGTCAGGGAAAATGAATACTGTATTTAAGTGAGTTTTTCAAATGATTAAATTGTAAAGTTTCTAGGTTTAAAGAATTAAGTTTTAGTTATTTGGAAGGAATTCCCTAATCCAGAACCTGTAATCCCTACTTTAGCCCAAATAAATGAAGCACCATACCAACTACATACCGACCTGTGGCGAGGCATATTGACTGATATCTTGATGTTGACTTTGAGTGATCTTTAGATAGATTAAATTGTGTTTAGGACACTGATTCAGAAGCAACAAAAGCTTATATTTTAAGAAAGCGTTCATAAAATAAATTGGTTTACATATTAAAAAATAATAACATTTATCTGAGACCCAGCTCTCAGTAGCTAAAAAAAAAAAGAAATAATAACATTTAGAATATGTACCTATGTAGAATCATTTCCCCCACTATGTTAAAATAATCAACTTTTAAAAAAATGTAGATCCATTAATTGTTTTCTTTAGTTTTTGAAGTTGTAATTTTATTTCTTTTGTTCTTTTCTTGAAAAACTGATTAAAATCCAGTTAGATTTCTTGGAATTTAATTATTTGTTCTTATGGGCAGAATAGAAATGAACATGATATATTTTAAATCTAGAAGTCTCAAAGAATATATTGACTGCTGTCAAGAAACTATTGGCTATAATATTACTTGTACTTTTAAATTGTAGACTTTCTGTAAGGTTTTAATTTACTTAACATTGCCAATATATCAATTTTAGGTTTTGTTTTATTCTAAGGAACTGTAATAATAATTTTGTAGGGAAAAATGCTAGCTGTTACAGTTTTGGTTATAAATTGGTTTCCTTAGTGATTGCCAGACAAATTTTTATAGAAGTCACTAGGTAAAAAAGTTACTGGAAGGGTGGCACCTGTGGCTGAAAGGCGTAGGGTGCTAGCCCCATATACCAGAGGTAGTGGGTTGAAACCTGGCCCTGGCCACTGCAAAAAAAAAAAAAAGTTACTGGAAGAGGCAAGGTATTTGTTTTTTCTGATTTTGTGATATGAGCACTTTAAATGTCAGACAAAGATAACTTGGGATGCCCTGTTTTTCTCCCATTTCTCATAAATGGCATCCTTGTAATTTCTTCATAGCTAGGTATTTAGTGGTAGAAATACTTTGGAAATACCTGGCTTCTTTGGCATCCCGTAGTTCAGACCCAGACTCCGATTTTCTTCGACTGTTAAAACTGTGCATTCCTTCTGGTTCTTAGGTACTACTGAGTTCTTGCTTCTAAAAACAACAGTTTAGGAATGAAGGGACTTCTTTACGCAGTTCCCTTGGTGGTCCTCCAGCAGTTTTCAGGATTTAGTTTTTAAATGGAGTTGGGAGTGTGGAAGGTAGGCAAAGGGGTGGAGAAAGATGCGTCCTTAAATTGCCCCTGCATTGCAGGGCAGCAGTGTCTTACTCTCACATAAAAGCTGTTCTAACTGGAATGTGTGGAATCCTAACTTTGTAAATAATTCAGCTTAATGTTTGTTTACTGAACATGCCTAAATAGATTAGAGTTTAGACAAAAGTGAGACTCTAAGTTTGAAATGAGAATGGGCAGGATTGTACATACTACTGTTGGTGGGAACAGTTGAAAGCCAGTTTCTCATTATATTCACTTCTGTTTAGTTTTATTATATGGGAGTTTCTTTTTTTTTTGGAGACAGAGTCTCACTGTGTCACCCTTGGTACAATGCCATGGCATCACAGCTCACAGCGACCTCAAACTCTTATGCTTAAGTGATTCTCTTGCCTCAGCATCCCAAGTAGCTGGGACCACAAGCTCCTGCCACAATGCCCTGCTATTTTTTGTTACAGTTGTCATTGTTTAGCTGGTCTGGCCTGGGTTCGAACCTGCCACCCTTGGTGTATGTGGCTGGCACCCTAACCACTGTGCTACAGGCACCGAGCCTATATGGTAGTTTCTGATTTGAACAATAGTTGTAATCAAAGTAAACTTGTTTGGCAGTATTTGTACATGTAGCATTTTAACTTAGGGAAGATACTGATGTAATAATAAGAACTAGTTCTTACAGAACTGTGGTAGAAATTGTTAGTTACTATTGAATTAAAATGGTACTATACATCTTTTGGTGCTATTTGAAGAAATGTCCTCACCATTTGAAGCTGCTGCAGTGGCTGCCTAAACAGGATTTTCATTAGTTAGCTTGAAGCGTTAGAAAAAACATTTATCCTGTACAAATGAGTCTTTTATGTTTGTATTTATGCAAATAATGTATTTTTAAAAATCAAAATAATATTTTCTTGTGTCTTGCTGAAAATCATTTTGAGTAGCAGGCAGTTGAGACCCTTAATGGAGATGTATTATGCATGGAACTATAAGCCACAGATTCTAGAACTAGGCATCTTGGGTTCCAAACACCTGTTAGAATGTATAGAGGGAATAATTCTCACCTCATGGAGATGCTATGAATATAAAGTAAGCTAATATACATGATGTAGTTAGAATAATGCTTGACACACAGTAGGCACAACATATATGTTTGCAATTTTATTTTTCATCACATGTCATAAGAATGAGTTGTTATACTTGGTGCTTGTTTTTTCCTAATAAATAGTAGTCAAAGATGAATTATTCTAAATTTGGAAACCAATCTGAAAAAATTTGAATTATTGGATAATTCAAAAATTCATCAGTGATTTAATACAAATTATGTTTAGATTTGAAATAGTCTCACTCCTTTTAGGTGTGTTGAGTTTAGTAATACATAATTCTTATAAAATAATAAAACTAGATTATGAGGAACTAGAAATATGTCCACTTTCTGTTGTTCCTCATTTCAAGTTACGGTTGAACGAGCTAAATGACTTACAAGATTTTACTTACTAAGAGAAGTTTGGTTTGGTTTTTAAGTGGGTTCTGTCATACTGTTTGAATATTCCCATCTTTGTCACTAGTGTGTAGAACATTATTAGAAGATTGTGGATGTTCCAAGTTGAGGTCTCTGCATTCAACTTAGGACGTCACTGAGTAAGGATACTAGGCTAGAGGTTCTTGTTAGCATTTGTTTTGGGCTAGATGCTGTGCCAGATATTTTTATGTAATTATCAGTTTAAAAGTGATAGCACCACCATTTTAGTAGCAAAAGTCAGAAAGGTTAAGTGACTTATCCTAGGTCACGTAAATAGCAATTGGTGGAACCTGGATTCAGTTGCAGTGTGAGATGCTATTGTCTTATGCATTATGTCTGCTGTTTAAAAAGATCTGAGGTACTTAAAGTAATGAGAATCAAAGCAAAACTTTTTTCACTCAAATGAGTTAGAAGAACTGGGGCTGGCTAAGGAGCCACTGTGTCACCTGCCAAGACTCAGAAGAGAATGTGAGGGGGCAGCTTACATCTGGTTTTTCCTGGGTCTCACCTCCTCTTCATTGTTGTACAGCATAATGGAGACAGAAATATTTTAAAGTCTTAATTTCTCAAAAGTGTTATGTAAGATGAAATATTACCATAGTAAGGCATTTCAGAATCATGAAACTCCTGAAATTTTTTTTTTTTTTTCCAGTTTATGGCCAGGGATGGATCGAACCCACCACCTCCAGTATATGGGGCAGGCGCCCTACTCCTTTGAGCCACAGGTGCTGCCTGACTCCTGAAAATTTTTAAGAAAATTTTCTATAAATTCACTCTTAGAATTGACTTTCTATTCACGTATCAAGGAATTAAAATTTGCCAGACATCAAATGACTCTTATATGTAATGATCGTATGTCTAGTATAAATTTTATTTTATCTTATTAATTATTTTATTTTATTTTTATTTTTTTTGAAACAGAGCCTTAAGCTGTCCCCCTGGGTAGAGTGCTGTGGCATCACAGCTCACAGCAACCTCCAACTCCTGGGCTCAAGCGATTCTCCTGCTTCCGCCTCCCAAGTAGCTGGGAACACAAGCACCTGCCACAATGCCCAGTTATTTTTTGGTTGCAGCAGTCATTGTTGTTTGGCGGCCCTGGGCTGGATTCGAACCTGCTAGTTCAGGTGTACGTGGCTGGTGCCTTAGCTGCTTGAGCCACAGGCACTGAGCCGCTAGTATAAATTTTAGAATCCCCTTTTACCCTAGTTCTTCCATGAAAACTTTCAAATAGAAAGAAAATCTTAAAGAATGGTAGTGTGAACACCTGTATTTCTACCAAATAGGTTCCAAAATTGTAAACGCTTTCCTGTGTTTGTTTTATATGGCTATCTTCCTTTCTCTCTATTTTATTTGATATTTGAAAGTACTACCCATACGTGTACCAAAGATTGTCCTTCTCTTTTGAGACAGAGTCTGACTCTGTTGCCGTCAAGCTAGAGCGTTTTGGCATGGCCTAGTTCACAGCAACCTCAAACTCCGGGATTCAAGCGATCCTCCCGTCTCAGTTTTCCATGTAGATAGGACTACAGGCACCTGCTATGCCTGGCTAATTTTTCTAGTTCTGGCAAAGACGGGGTCTCACTCTTGCTCAAGCTGGTTTGCTGGTTTCAAAAGCAATCATTCTGTCTCAGCCTTTCTCTTATTTTTTTGAACAGTTTTATTGAGGTATAATTTACATAGCATACAATATAAAAGATTTTTTCCTAACTTTGGGAACTAGAATCAAATCAAGCTTCAAAATTGCGGTTAGTCATCTTTTCTCTTTTACTCTAGACCAATCCTTTGCCTTTTTTTTTTTTTTTAAGACTGACTTTTTTAAAGAGACAAGCTAGCCATTTCAAAGAATGAATAATAAGTCCAAGTTTTTAATTTGTCTGTTTATTTCATTATGGTATCTTAACTTGTTCTATATGCTCTTTGCCTATAAGCAGGAAGTTAGGACTAAGGCTTGATAAGACTTAGGTTAGACTGTTTGGGCATAATTATTTCATAGGTGTAATACCCTGATGCTTATGTACCTTTACTATTGCAATAAATCATGAGACACACTATCAGAATGTTCCATTTAGGTGGTGCTAGTTTTTCACTTTGTTAAAGTGGTAATAAATAAATTTTTTGCGTTAAAGATGCACCTACACACTTCCCTAACTTCTGCAGTTATTAATTGATTTCTGGGATGAATACTCCGGCAGCAGCTGTCCTGCCATTGTTATACTATCCAGTACATGACCGGATACTTTCCCAAAAGCCCTCATACACTTCTCTCCATCCAGCTTTTGCCTTTTAGTGTCAATTAGTGGTTCTTGCTTAAAATAGTTATGTCTTTGGAGGTTACAGAATGGTGATTTTCTAATTTATCACATTTTGGGGGGGATGGATTAAAATTCCCAAAGATGGGAATTGATGATTCATCCCTCTTAATTATGGCTATACAGAGTAAGGAGTAGTTGGTTTAACAGTCACTTCCAGTGCTGGTAAATGAGCTTTCTTCCCTTCCGCTTTTGTGTATCTTTTGAAAATATGGATCTAGGGATTTTTATTCATTTAGGAAAAAAAAAATGTTTACAATCAGTTACAGTCACTGTACTTTCTGATGCTTAAATTTGCAAATGTGGCTGTGGGAACTTATGTAAACCATCTCCTGTGCCCTTTGGGCATGACCCCATTTTTGTTTGGTTCTTCTTCTTCTTCTGTGTTTGTGCTTTCTGTGTCCCATATCTGGACTTGTCCTTTTCTCGAAGGAGGTCTGGTGGGAGCAATACATTTATTTTTATATCCTTTGTTGAAATCAGTAGATAGATTGATAGTATGCATTTTCTTCACTAGAGATAGCCTAGTTTTATTTGTATAGCATTTCATGGTTTTACAAAGCACTTTTACTTATGTTTTCTTATTTAAGCTTTTTAAAAAATTTGTCATATTAAGAAGATGCTACTGTCTGTTTTCCAGATGAATTCACATTTCTATTAATTTATTTATAAATCTGAGTTTTTTATTTATGTATTGTATAATACAGCAGATAAAATAGTAAGGATATACTTTAAGAGACTAATTGGCCAGAGTATATTCTAAAAATTTCAAACTCTTGGGCAGTGCCTATGGCTCATTTGAGTAGGGCGCTGGCCCTAAGGGTGGCGGGTTCCAACCCGGCCCCAGCCAAACTACAACAAAAAAATAGCCGAGCGTGTGGCGGGTGCCTGTAGTCCCAGCTACTTGGGAGGCTGAGGCAAGAGAATCGCCTAAGCCCAAGAGCTGGAGGTTGCTGTGAGCTATGATGTAATGGCACTCTACTGAGGGTGACAAAGTGAGACTCTGTCTCTAAAAAAGAAAAAGTTTCAAACTCCTGACTTAGTGTGAAATGTATATAGCGCTTGTGTATAAGAGATGTTACATTTGATTTCTTTGGCAGTTTAGTTGACTATAACTTATTAACAGTTCGTAAGAGAATATAAACCATGAGGGAAATTGTTGCTGAATAATGTTTCCTAAAAGTCAGTACTATGGATCTAGACCTATGGATAGCAAGAAGAATACATGTAAAAGCCACCACATAGAACCACTTCGAATAAATCCAAGGGCAGCAAAGAATTAAAACAGAAACTTTCAGTAGATAAAAAAATAAAAGAATCAGTAAAATTTATTTTTTAGGGGTTTTAGACCTGAGTTCTTGGAAAGATAGAATTAAGTTTTCTTAGAAAACTGTAAATTTAACATGTGCTTGGACTATAATTAAACATAATTATATGATGGCATAATTTCAGCATCTTGATTTTTTTTTTTTCCCCTCCTAGTATATCCTAGTAAACACTTTTCTAGTTTGTTTAGATCTTATAAATTACTTGTCTGAATCTGGGAACTATACAAGAATTAACAAGTAATTAACAGAGATGAAGCCCAGTGGGCTACCATCTAGGAATACCATCTTAGATAAACAGTTAAAATTAACTAAGACAAATTTGTAGAGGGATGGAAAAGGCAAAAATTGATCAAGACAGTTGGGGATTATTTATTAAGAGTTCTTTGAGAATCAGAAAAATTGGTAGTGTTGATACGGGTTTTCCTTGTCATCCTAGATCTGTAGAATCTTCATTGGATCTCTTGTACATTGCAGATTGAAATCTTTCATGATCATTGGGATGTTAGAATATCTTGCATGGCTAGAAAATTATGGATGTTCTTATTCAGCTTGTAAAGATTAGGGCTGCATTTCACTTCTGTTGATTTCTACCAAAATACATTTTTTATATTAAGGGATTTTCTATAGACCCTTCATTTCACAGGTAGAAATTTCAAATAGGCTTTAATCCATTGTAGGTTAGATTACTAAGTACAATTGTAAATAGCTTACTAAAAATTTTTAACAATGAAGGTATTAAAGTGAATTTAGCCAGTGTTAAGAATCTTTGCTAATTTAGTTAAAACTAAATTAAAATGAATACTGAACATTCTTCTTTGGGAAAGCAGTGAAAGAATGATTGCTGATTGCTAAATACAGATGTAACTATACTGTTTCGTTTTTAGGGTTTGACTTTAATTTCCCTTTTAAAATGAAATGAAGTTAAGCTCCTAATTATTAAACTAATGAATAATGTTAAACTAATGAATAATTAGTGTTAAACTAATGAATAATTCTCAACCTCCTTTTTTCAGTAGCTGCCAATATATGCTTAAGCTTTGAAATGGAAGCTGATTAACATTTTTAAGGGTTGTCTTCATCGTCAAAATTGACAGACTGCTTCTGCAAGATCTTGGTCAAACATTTGTATATAACCAGTCTATTAAGGGGAGGGACTATTTTATTTCCTTCCATCACTTGGTTTTTATTAAATTTTTGCATCTAATTAGTTTTATTTTTAATTGATAAAGCCCAAGCGATACCTTATTTTTTAATTAGATTTAGATTCAAGATTAATATCAGGGTACAAACAATTAGGTTACAGTGTTTATCTTTCCTAGGTAAGGTCCCTTTTGTAATTGTGTCTTGCCCCCAGGAGGTGTGCCATATACCCTTACATTGTGCTTATTAGGTGGGAGCACACTAATCCCTGTCTCTCTTTTCCTTTCTCCCTCCCCACCCAACTTGAATGAATTGAGTTTTTCTCTTGTGTGGGCATGTATTAATTTGTCTGTTGGCTTCATATTAGTATTGAGTACATTGGATACTTGCTTTTCCCTTCTTGTGATACTTGACTAAGAAGCATGTATTTCAGCTACATCCAGGTTAATATAAATCATGTAAAATCTCCATCTTTTACATGGCTGAATAGTAGTCCATGGTATAGATATACCACAGTTTCTTCACCCATTCATGAGTTGATGGGCACTTGGGTTGTTTCCACATCTTGGCAATTGTAAATTGAGCTGTGATAAATAATCTAGGGCAGATGTTCTTATGATAAAATGATTTGTTTTCTTCTCTATAGATGCTTAGTAATGGGATTTCAGGATCAAATGGAAGGTCTATTTTGAGTTTTTTGAGGATTCTCCATACTTCTTTCCAGAGAGGCTGTTATTAGTTTGCAACATGTAAAAGGTTCTCTTTTATACAAGAGTTATCTTGTAGGTAGCTTTAGGTCATTGAATCAGTGCTGCCTTTAAACAACACTGAAAAACTCCGTAAGTTGATGAATTTTGATTATTACAGTTTATATTTAGATGTTAACAGAACTTCTACCTAATGCTAATAAATATCTGTGTCTAGCATTTTATAGTAGGGTTAATTTTATCTTACATTATTTTTATACCCAGGTTAAGAAATTTCTTATTTATTTCACATCTTGTACCTTCAAAACTTTCTAATTTGCAGTATCGGAGTCACTGGCTTCACTAAGATTCAAATCCAGAATTCTCTTATTCCTGTTATAAAAAGAATATATCAAAGTGCCACTACTTGTATTTTACAAACAAAAGAGAAAAGCCGTCATTCTTATGATATCTTAACATTTAATGCAATTTACTCAGGGATTTCCCCAAGTAAGCTTTTCCAGTGAAAGATACATTCAGAATTTGCCTCAGGAGTTCTTTTTTTCTTATATTAATCTCTGATCTACTATTTCTTTGTGGGTGTTCAGAGTATTTAGGAAGTTTTTATAATGGTAAATCATGTATGTAGAAAAGATATAGTAAATTGAAATGATCGGAATCTAATGAGCAATATAATTTACTGTAAATCTTACTTTAATATAAATTATCTAAAACACATTCAGGCATTTTCACATATATGAGGTATACTAGTACTTGTTCTCCTTTGTAGTTTGTATAACAGATGACTTATTCTGCCCACTCCCCATACATCCTACCCCAGGGCAACTACATCTTAGTCCTCTAGCTGGTTCTGTTGGCATTTATATACCTCTATATTCTTAACTAATCTGCAAATAGTTATATCGTTTGATTCATCAATTTGAGATGTTATCTGTTAGCTTCAAATTATGGCAGGCAAAGATTTAGTTTTCTTGCATAGTTTTCTGTCCCTCTCAATGTGGCTATTTTATAATTATTTGTTAAATCAATATTTAGCATTTATTATTATGTCTATGGAGGTATTATTTATAGCCAAATGTCATAGTCCATATTTATGTTTCCTTTTAATTTATTTTTCCTGGAGGTAATAATTGTCATAATTTTTCATATTTAATTTTCTTAGTTTATCAAATTCAAGCAACTTCAGATACCATGTCTCTTATAATCGTTCCCTTTTGAACTGATAGCTGTCTTAGGCTGCTTCACATCCTCATTCTGGAGCTTAAATTTTCTGGGTTCCTTGAGATTTCTCCTTGACTGAGTTTCCTCTTTCCTAGTTCTTACATCCTTCTCATTTCTTGATTTTCTCTCACTTTTTAGTAAAGCATCTTCTTCATTGGTTTTGTCAGGTTAAAATGCTGCGTGGCGGCAGATGTCATGGTGATGACAGCTTTCCGCATATGCCTTCCATGAAGCCACACTGCTGCCAGTTGTCCTTGCTGTCAGCTTGGCATCCCCATTTGCTTTCATCCTAGCGATTCCCTTTTCTTTCTTTCTCTTGTCAATTCACCTATTTTCTGTATCCCATGTTGTTGTCTTTTGGCTTACTCCTTTTTTGGGGGGGAGGGCAATAGTTTCCTGAGGAAGACTACATTGGAAGTAAATCTTTGGGAACCTCAGATATCTGAAAGTATCCCATTCAGCCCTTACAAGGACTTTTATTAATAATAATAATACTTTGGCATTTTGAAAGTATTTGTTGCTTTCTTGCTTTGGAAAGTCTAAATCTGTTTTGTCCTGATCATTTGTATGTACGTGACTTGCTTTGTTTTCTTTCTGGAAGCCTATGGGATATTCTTTTAGTTCCCATTGTCCCCCAAATCTCAGAGTTACCTCTGTCGAGGTGTATAGGGCACTCAAGAGGGCTCTGTTCCATCCGGAAATGTGTGTTTCACTTTGGGAAATTTTCTTGAAGTACTGCATTAGTTTTCTCCCATATATTTTTGTTATTCCCATTGTGTATCTCTTGTTAATTGTCTTTTGAACCTTTTGGCTTGGTCCTCCTGTTAACTTTCTTTTTCTTAAAATTTTTTCCTTTTTATTTTGTTTTCTGGATAGTTTCTTAAGCTTTATCTTCTCATCTTTGTGTTAAGCTTTTTAATTTCTGTCAACATGTTTCTAATTTCAAACTCTTTTTTACTGTTTTTAGTGTATTTGAAAGATAGCAGCTGTTGTTATTTTGTGAATACAATGTATTTTATCTGTTTGAGGATATTATTGATATTTTCTCCTAAATTTTCTTCTATTCGAATATTTTCTTCTTTCTAGAAATAGCTTTTTAAATTTTGGTGTTAGTGTTATACTCTGCCTTCTTTCTGATAATCTTTGTCTCTTTATGATTAGAACAAATAGTCCTAAAAATGCATTTGAAAGTTCTGAGCATGTGGACTGGCTGGGTTATGTATTGGCAACTGGTCAGCTTTTCTTTTTATTTTTGAGACAGAGTCTCACTATGTCACCCTTGGTAGAGTGCTGTAGCATCACAGCTCACAGCAACCTCAAACTCTTGGGCTCAAGAGATTCTCTTGCCTCAGTGTCCCAAGTGGCTAGGACTATTGGCACTGGCCAGAACACCCAGCTATTTTTGTTTGTTCATTTAGCAGGCTCTGGGTGGGGGTTCTAACCCATCAGCCCCAGAGCATATGGCTGGCACCCTAACCACTGACCTACGGGCGCCTAGCCAGAAACCATTCTTTATTCACTTCAAACAAGCCTTAACAGTGACCATTTTATGCCATATATTTCTTTCTTTTCTTTTTTGAGACAGAGCCTCAAACTGTTGCCCTGGGTAGAGTGCTGTGCGTCACAGCAACCTCCAATTCCTGGGCTTAAGCGATTCTCTTGCCTCAGCCTCCCAAGTAGCTGGAAGCACAGGTGCTCGCTACAACGCCTGGCTATTTTTTTTTTTTTTTTTGGTTATAGTTGTCATTGTTGTTTGGCAGTCTCAGACTAGGTTCGAACCCACCAGCTCTGGTGTATGTGGCTAGCGCCTTAGCTTTTGAGCGACAGGCACCGAGCTTGGTCAGCTTTTCTATGGAGTACTCATGTCTTACCTGAGGTCTGCCACTAGCGTTTTAGGAGCCCAATATGAGAAGAAACCTGAGGTTCATTATTTGGTTGGTGTATGTATGTAACTTAATCTCATTTTTGGTACTGTACCTGTGTGTTTCTCTATGCTGCTATTACCTCTCCAGAAGTCCAAAACCTCAGGTTTCTTTTTTTTTTTTTTTGAGACAGATTCTCAAGCTGTTACCTTGGGTAGAGTGCCGTGGCGTCACAGCTCACAGCAACCTCAAACTCTTGGGCTTAAGCGATTCTCTTGCTTCAGCCTTCCCAGTAGCTGGGACTACAGGCACCCACCACAGCGCCTGGCTGTTTTGTTGTTTTAGTTGTCATTGTTGTTTGGCAGGCCTGGGCTGGATTTGAACTCGCCAGCTCCCGTGCCAACTCACTCCCGTGCCAACTCACTCAACTTGCCAACTCACCAGCTCATGCGGCTGGTGCCCTAGCCGCTGAGTTACAGGCACTGAGCCAAACCCCCAGTTTTCTGCCAGTATAATGTGGAATGGGAAGAGGGTGGTCTAGGGACCTACTTGTTTCTCAGAACATAACTGTCATTCCCAGTTCTCTTTATTTTGTGTTGCTATTGTCTGTTCTGATCTTGGCCTTTGAGTTACGTCTTTAAAACAACAAATCACTTTTCTGTAGTTTCATAGCTATTGTAACTGAGCAAAACTAGTTGTTTTATGTTCAGACTGCCACCTTAGCATGGGCCACCTGTCTCTTTTCTTGTTACATATTTCTTAAGCAAATGTAGACATTAAAATTAAGAGTCATTCTGTTGCCTTGAAAACAAAGTGTTCTTTTTTGAGCCTCCATCATGGTAGATGTTATGTAAAATATCTGCTTTGAAAGCATATGAACCTACACTTGTTTGTAATAAATTTTCTATTGTCTCTTTTTTTCCACCAAATTGTTGCTACATGGTATTAAAATGCTACTGTGATGATAGCTTGAATGACCGTATTTAAGGCAGGCATACATTGCTGAGTCTAATATTGGACTTCCAAAGTCTAAAATTGGACGTTCTAATATTGTTCCTTCTCATCCGTAAAGTGTACTTGGTCTTATAGCAGTGAATGAAAATTGTTGTGAAGATATATTTGTTTAAAGCAAAGAAATAATTGTGCATCAGAATCCCTCAATGGCTGGGCTGTACCAGGGAGTTTCTGATTCAGCAGTTCTGGGATGGTCCTGAAGGTTTTGAATTGCTAACAAACTTCCAAATAATGTTCATGCTAACCCTGCTGATCTGAGGGGTTACACTTTAAGAACCACTGTATTGTTACCTTAACAACAAAACCCCCCAATATTGCCAAAGTTCCCCTATAAAACTTTACTGTCTTCAAATTGGTCAATTGAGCCAAACTTTGAATTTACTCCATCACTGCTTTCATTGCCTAAAAAATATATTTACGGTAAACATCTTCTAGAAAAGCTTGGGAGAACACTGGTCTCATAGTTTTAATTAACATATTCTTTCCTTAGTCTACTATTCTTTTCTTTCTTTCTGAACTACATGAAGTTTTGTCTGTGTTCTCTCTTTCCTACTTTCTTCTCTTCTTCATTCTGTTGTTGCCTACAGCTATTCTGGTGCAACCCAGTAGAAAAGTAATTCAGTCCAGCAGAGGTTGGTTGTCTCATTGAGCTCTCCTGTGGAAACACTGTGCATTGAAGTTAGTTGTATAGGATGAGCTGAGTGCCCTCGGCTGGTAACATGTTGATTATGTTGATAGCATAGTGGGTGTAGTTATCTTTAAATGTGGAGGCTTAATGTTGAGATTGCCCACGTTCATATGTAAACACAAATACAAAAGGCAGCACAGGTCTTTCCTAGTTAGCAGTTTGGATATGACTATACACTTCTTAGAATATAATCTAAAACTTTGAATTTTTAATTTGACAGGACAAGTATTATAGTTGTTGGTTCTGAGTGAACCTTTGTTCATTATAAACAGCTCTTTCTTTTATGTAAGTTAAGGAGATTGGCAAAGAAAATGTGGATTGAATCAGGCTTTTTATCCAGTTAGGTAACTTAATCTAATAGAAGAAGAATTTCAGTTTTAGGAGTATAGGTTTGATGTTGTAGAAACAGGAGATGGAGAGTTATTAGCATTCCGTGAGGAGAGTTCTAAATTACCTTCCCATTTCATTTTTCTATCATTGTGTCCTGCAAAGCTTGCAATTGTTTTATAATTGTTGGTTTTTCAGTATCACAGATTTTATTTTTGTTTCTTTTGTTGGTTAAATTATAGTAACAAAATGTTTTAATATTTGATTTAGCCAATCCTGAAATCTTTGATCAAATTTATGTACTATCCAGTCTTCAGATTATATTTAAGCACTATCTCAGCTTGATACTTTGACAGTAAAGACAAGAGTGAGCCAGTTGGACATTTTTCCTATTTATAATAGTGTCCTTTTTTTTTTTTTTTTTTTTTTAATGGAATAAGTGTTTCAGGGCTATATTTTTTAAATAAAGGGAAGTTTCAGAGTTAGGTAAGTAATCTTTTATAACTATCTTTTCGTTTAAAATTTGCTTTCTACATGGTTAATGACCCCATAATGATAACACTGTTTTCCAGACAAATGTCACTGAGTTCTTATCTTGCATATTTAGATTTTAACAAAGTTTTATATTTCTGTGAATGGGGTAAATATATATGCATAGATTGTTAGCCCTCTGAAGATAGGGACTTTGTTTTCTTCATTAGTTTATTTCCAGCCCCAAGAACAGTGTTCAATACACCGTTAATTATCAGTAAATATTATGTAGGAGTGAATGAAAAATCTCATAGCTTGTGGTTCTACATCTTTTGTATTACTTAATACCACAAGGTGGTACTGTTGTACCATGAAATGAGAGCCTCGTTCTTAGACCCTCTTACATAGTACTGCTTAAATCCTATGACTAAATGAAATGAATTGACTACCTATTATGTTTATTGCCTGGTTCATTTATTTATAATTTTAACACGTGATTAGTCCTTGATTGTGTGATTGAGTCAGGCAGTGAGATCATAATCTAAATAAGGAACATTTGGTTCAGATTTTTATAAAATGTTAAATGAGGTGGCATCTATAAAACCTAGCACAATACTAAGGTTAGTTTTCTTTTCTCTCATTCACTTTACCTTAGGTCAAAAGCTTTTGTTAAATTTCTATTTGTGTTGAAATAATTTGTCAAAAATTTTCTAATGCATTATCACTAAAGGGAAAATAATATTGTAAGACTGGTTGGTTGTTAAAAATTTTAGTACTTGACACCAAACCTAGATTTTACTGTATTTCATCCCTCATCCTCAAAAGTTTTTATTTTGCTTACATGTTTCTTTATGGGGTTGCTAAAATATTTTATTTATGTATAGTTCTTTATTATATACTTGTACATGTATAATCATAGTGTATGAAGTCAGTCAGTTTATAATTTGGATTGATTTTACCCTATTGTAAAACTGTGGTAGCTTGGACCTTTTTATTTCTTTCTGACTGAATTGACTTTGGAATGTTTTGATTCTTAGACTGAAGGGAAATCAGAAGAGGGCCCAAGTTGGACTATCCTACGTGATGATTTCATGATGGGAGCATCTATGAAAGACTGGGACAAGGAAAGTGATGGGCCAGATGACAGCAGACCAGGATCTGCAAGTGACTCTGATACGTAAAGCAATGTAGGAGATTTATTTGCAATCACTTGCTATCTCCTACAAAAAATGTTTCATTCTCTTATAGTTGGGAAGTTATAAGGATACCATTTGTAAGAAAGCCCAGACTTTTACCAGCTTTGGTAAAGGGGGAATTCCCCCTTTATATGTAAATTGTACTAAGAATATATTTTTAATTCTTGTATAGTTTTAAGTATTATTCCTCAAAACAATTGTAAAAAGAAATATTTCTGCTTAACCAGCAAGATATAATTTTTGCCAGGATCATTACATGTTTACAGATTGGTCATGTCTGTTGGTGTGTTGTTTTAGAATCACCGTTATCTCCAGAAATGCAGTACCTTCATAATTAAAATAAACTTTGAAGTTAACATTTCTGTAGTTTTTGGAAATAATTGCTGTTCTTTCGTTTGTTTGGGGAAGCTATTAAGACCTCTGTAGGAAAACTTAAAATTATAGTATTTCTGATTTTGGGTGGTGATTTTAATTTTAGATAATCTGGTAAGTATGGCTTAAGAAACTATCAGAGTTCTACTTTTATGTTATTTTTATTTACTAAGTGATGCACATAATGATGTAGGTTTATTTTATTTATTTATTTTTTCTTTTTTTTCATTTATTGAATTATTTATTTATTTATTTTTATTAAATCAAAGCTGCATACATTAGTGCAATCAAGGGGTACAATGTGCTGGTTTCATATACAATCTGAAATGTTTTCATCAAACTGTTTAACATACCCTTCATGGCATTTTCTTAGTTACTGTATGAAGAGATTTGTATTCTGCATTTAGTAATTTTTGCCTGTACACTTCTAAGATGCACCATAGGTGTGGCCCCACCAGTTATCCTCCCTCCACCCCAACTATAGCACAAGAATATGGGAAGGGAAGGGGGGATGTAGGTTTATTTTAAACCTGCAAAATATTTTAAGTGTTAGGCTATTTTTGTATGACGGATTACTGTGTTGGAAATTCTCATTTTAACTTACACAGTAAGACATAATTTCTTAGGAAGCACATTTTACATGTATTAATTTATCTCTCTCTCTCTCTTTCATCCCCTGAATATTTGAGGTAGCTTAAATTCTCTTCCACACTACCCTACCAGTGGAATGAAGGGGTTAGACGAGTAGTCCTACAGTCAGAATGTTGCATCTGCTTTGAGACTTGATTCAATATTGTTGCCTTAAAGGTTATTAATTTGGGTAACTTTTAATATTTAGCTGTTAAAAGGAGGAGAAACAATAAGACTGTTAATATCTTTCCAAAATTTCTGTGAAACTCAGCCTAAGATCTAAAGTTTTTAAGGGAATTATTTAAAAAGTGCGATCTGTTTCTTTATGAAAAGGATCTCTCCCTTTCTTCATCTTTCCATAATAAAAATACTTCTCTCCTATCACCCAAGAGCACATACTTGCATCTGTTATATATTGAAGGATAATCCTCTCCCAAAAACTACATGCTAGAGCAGAGATGTTTATATTTTCAAACCCATTTGAGTGTTATAGTATTGTATGACTGAAGTTAAATTAGTCCATGCCCTGGTAGTTGTTATATAAAGAAAGTGTACACCTAAGATATCAAGTGTTAAAAAAGCAAAGCTTAAAAATGCATTTTTTGTATTTATTCTAACTTTTGAACTTTGCCATTTTATTAAATTATAGAACTGCAGTTTTGTCATTTTAATATAAATAAATGTGAAGAATGTTCCTCAATAGTAATACAGCAGTGCTAAATATCCCAATATAACTTAACCTAGAAAACTATTTTAATGTAACCTAACGCATAGGTAAGTTTGGAGGAAATAATGTTTGCAGCATCTAATCATTTTTTTTATCCCCGAAACTAAAGATTATATTTTGCTTTGGTTAGTAGTGATTTTTGGGTTTTACTAAAGTTTTACAAAAATTTTCTGAATAATACATTCAGGTGATAGAAATGGATAAATTCTTATTTACTAAAAAGTTGTTTAGAAACATTTATTCATTTATAGTCCTTCATTTAATTTAGAAAAATTGACCAAGATTTTCAGAGTGAAATCTGCTTTGCTTTGTTCTCTCTGAACAAAGGAAAGCAAGCTCTTTACTACTCTGTTACTCTAATTAGTTACCAAAAGTAAAATCTTAATACTGTTGGGAAGTTATAAGGATGCCATTTGTAAGAAAGCCCAAAGACTTTTATCAGCTTTGGAAAAGGGGGAATACTGGTACCAGTATTCATGGACATTGTATTAAGATTATATTTTCAATTCTTGTGGTGGTGCCTGTGGCCCAAAGGAGTAGGGCACCGGCCCCATGTATTTGGAGGTGGCGGGTTCAAACCCGGCCCCGGCCAAAAAAAAAAAAATTGAAAAGCATTTTCAATTCTTGTATAGTTTTAAGTATTATTCCTCAAAACAATTGTAAAAAGAAATATTTCTGCTTAACCAACAAGATATACTTTTTGAGCATATCAAGATATCAAAAAGTATATCTTGCTATTAAAAGTATATCTTGCTGGTTAAGCAGAAATATTTCTGGAAGAGAGTATTGGCATATAGTTCTACATATATTTCTTCCAGAATATTCTGGAAGAGAATGTTTGCATACATTTTTGTTCAGAAATTATTTTATTTCAGAGTAGGATTGAGTTGCTATTGTCAGGAAAAAAAATAGTATCACTTGTGTTAGTAGGAGATGAAGTATGCATAAATTATATGAAATGATTTTTATCAGATAAATGAGATGTCTTCTGTGTATTAGTATTTCTGTATTTTGACTATAAAATATTTAAGCAAAGTACCATTAAGTATAAATATGAATCTAAGGATAAGTATATTTTAGAAACCAAGTATGTGTCTTTAGTGAATATTTTAAGTGGTCTAGTTCTCTTACCTCTGTCGTAAATATTTTACCTGCAGTATTTAACTTCTTCTGACATCAATAAGATAAATAATCTGCCTCTCTTCCATCTTTCTACATTGTCTCCTTCCCCCATTTATTTAAACATAATACAGTATTAGGATACTATTTTTGGTAACTAATTAGTAATAGAGTAGTGAAGAGCTTGCTTTGCTTTGTTCAGAGAGAACTACAGAAAATAGGAACCAATAATTTAAAAGTACAGAGGGTGTCAAAAAAAATACATATTTTAAGAAAGGAAAAAACAGTATTATCAATAAATTTATAATACTCAATAGATAACAGTAACAAAAGATGAATACAAGTCACATTGAGACCTCTCATAATTGCAAAAGTTAGATATGACTGGTATATTACAAATTTAATAGATTTTTCCTTTCTTTAAGTATGTATACAATTTTTTGACAACCTCTGTATTATATTATTCCTGTATTCCAAATATCCAAAATGTTTTAGATATTTGGGTGGTTGTGGTGAATGTTCTTGGTATTTAGCATAGTTTAGCATTGGCTCTTAATTGATTTTTTTTTCTTATACCACTAAAAATGTGTCTTTAATCCAGATAGAACAATCAATCAATACTTATTCTTTGAGATTCTTGCCTTTGTTGTTTCCTCAGTGCCTAAGTCTGTTTTACAATTTTTTTTTCTTTTTTTCTTTTTTTAGAGATAGGGGTCTCACTATCATGCCCAGGCTGGAGTGCAGTACAGCCTCAACTCATGAACTCAAGTAGTCATTTCCATTCAGCCTTTTAAGTAGCTGGAACTACAGGCTCTGGGCTGATTTTTTTTTTTTTTAATTGTAAAATGTATGTAATGTGAAAGTTAGCATTTTAGCCATTTTTTTTAACTACACAATTCAGTGGCATTAAGTTCATTTCCATTGTGCAACCATCACCACCATCCATCTCCAGAACTTTTTGTGTGTGTGTGTGTGTGTGGTTTTTGGCCGGGGCTGGGTTTGAACCTGCCATCTCCGGCATATAGGCTGGCGCCGTACTCATTTAAGCCACAGGCACCACCCAATCTTCAGAACTTATTAATCATCCTATACTCTAAAACTGAATATAACTCCCCACCCCCATCCCAACCTCTGCAAACACCATTTTACTTTCTCTATGAATTAGACTATTTTGGGTAGCTCATATACATGAAATCATATAATATTTGTCTTTTTTGTTTCTGGCTTATTTCACTTAACATAATTTCTTAACAACAGATTTATCCATGTTGTATCATGTGTAAACTTGAGCCCATGAGTTTTCAAGTATATCCTGGGCAGTATAGCAAGACTCTGTCTCAAAAAAAAGGAACAAAATTATAACAAATTTAGTTTAAAAATTTCAGTTGGCTTTATTTGTAATTCTAGAATCAGCCAACACTTCAACCTATAAAGTAAGTGTTCCTGTTAATTAAGTGCTGAAATTTGTTTAGGGTTTGAAAATGACTTAGAATCATCTTAGTTGTTTAGCACTTTTGCTTGGAATTGGGATACTTAATTTCCTTTCACATTATGTAGAATTCTGCACTGCTCAAGTATTCAACTGATTGCAAAATATACCTTGGAAACCCTTCATATAGAGTAGTTCAGAGCCTTACCATGGAAGATTTATTTGAAGAAAAGTCCTTTAAAGTTCTTTAAAATTTGCATCTCTTAAAGCAGGCAGGTGAAGAAAGGGATGTATAAATTCTGGGAATCCTCTTAGGGCTTTTTAATCAATATGTTTTACGCATACAGATATAGTTAATACTCAGTGACTAGAAGCTAACCCAGTCCTGCTACCTTATGCTGGTCTTTAGGCCCTGTGAGTATAGATAGTACTTCGTAATAAAGCTATTGGATTACAATTTATAGATGCCTAAAGATGTCTTAGTGAGACATAATACCAGGAAGGCATAAGTTTGACATAAACAGAAACATGGACAAACTGAAAACAAATTGTGTGCCGAAGAGTTAAAGAAATTTTAAGAAAATGCCTGTAAAAGGCATAACTGTTTCTATAGAAGAGATAGCAGAAGATCAAATAAGCTAGTACTTTGTATCTTTAAAGAACTCTTTTCCACCTTATATGTGTTGATTTTGTTATTTTTATTTCAGGTTTTTACTAATATGTGGTGAAAAGATCATAAATGAAATGAGAAGGAAGTTTTATTGTTTCAGATTCTTTTAATAACTACAGAGTACTGTTATTGTTCTTAGTATATTGATGTCTGTGGAACATGAGTTTCATTTCTACAATAAACATTTGGAAATTTCATTATACACCTTTGAACTACTCAATGGTTAGGGGAATTGACCTCCATGCAGTTCAAACATGTATGTTGTTCAAGCATATGTATTTTTACCATTTGTAATTTCTTAAGGAAATATACATGTGTGTGGCTATAAAATAGGATTTTTGTGCATTTTGTTTTTTTTTTTAATAGAGACGGAACCTCACTTTATCACCCTCAGTAGAGTGCCGTGGCGTCACACAGCTCACAGCAACTTCCAGCTGCTGGGTTTCGGCGATTCTCTTGCCTCAGCCTCCAGAGTAGCTAGGATTACAGGTGCCCGCCACAACGCCCGGCTATTTTTCTGTTTTGCAGTTCAGTGGAGGCTGGTTTGAACCCGCCACCTTCAGTATATAGGGCCGGTGCCCTACTTGATGAGGCACAGGCGCCGCCCGAAATTGTGCATTTTTAAACTTAGATGTCAAGTAACTATTGTTTCTAGACAGTAGAAATATCTTAATAGAATTAGGAAATTAAGTGAAACATTTAGACAGCATTGATTGAGCACCCATTCCAAGAAGTGTGTAAAATTATTTAGTGATTTGTTTATGGCACAATACAGGATCATTTGAAACCTATGAAGACCAAAATGTTGACTATTCTCTTCCCTTTTAAAGTTAAGTTCCTGTAGTAAGTTCTCAGGAACTTACTGTATGATTTGAGAGTAGTGTGAAAATTGAGTTCAACAGTAATAACGTGAAATGAATCTACCAGGCCTTAAAAAATTAATTTTTAAAAGATAAGCTTTTTAAAAACTATTATAATGGGATCTAGGTTGTACATTCATAGAGGTCCTAGAATAATGAAGCTTGTCTAGAGCTGTGACAATGCTTCAGTGATCCATGTTAGCTTTGTTTTTATTTGAGAATGTTTCTTTCATTGAGAGAACAGAATTCATGTTGTTCTTTCCTCGGATTCATCTATTAGGGTCAGTGTGATTGACATGTATCTCTACTTTGAATGTCAGTGGTAGATATACAGGCAGTTAAGCCCCACAGATATTATGAGTGTAAAGACTATTTGAGGTGAATTGGCAGTAAGAAGAAATTTTAGAAACAGGAGAGAGAGAATTACTCCATGCCTACAAAAAGCTCTCTATTCCTTCCTAAGAAAACAGGAGTCTGACTTTTAGCCAGCTGAGAGTATGAATCTCACTGACTATTGCAGAAGTGGTAGGCCTGGTAAATTTTTTCACTGGGAAAGCTTTTCTGAAACTTGATAAAATATTTTAGTCAAGGGTGCCTCTGAACACATTTAGAAGTAGAATGTTCTTTGAGCTCAGTGATAAGATGTTAAGAATTGTAGTTTATGTTTTAACAAAATGTTGAGTCTTAATCTAGTTATATATGCAGAAAATATATTCTAACAGTTCTCAAATAATCTGAGATTCTCTAAGGAGTGTTTTCTAGCAGAGAGAACCACAGATTTTCCATCTAGTCTACTAAACATAATTTCAGGGAGTTAGGATTTAGGGCTTTTTATCTAGATCTGTGGTAAACTTTTTAAACTTTATTTTGCTTTGTTAAAAGTATTTCATCCCACATTGCTCACTTCCCTCTCCCTCTTTTTCACCCTCCCTCTTGATAAGAGGAACATGTACAAGATATAATGATTAAGTTTGTGAACTCATCATAGAAAAAGTGCTACATACCTCTGCTGAGTATTACTATGGTCCCTTTCAAAGTACTCCCTTTGGGAAGCTGTGCACTGATGCCAGAGCCTAGTCAACCCTTCAAACCAAGTTTTGGAACTCTTTTTCTGAAATGACCACCAGAGCTGTCATCATAGGGCACACAAAAACATGCAACAATAATAATGGAACGCCACTCAGCAAGACACTGCCACACATCAACACAAACATAGCTGTGAGACACTGATATACCAAGGTTATGGTATACTGAGTTGTTGATACAGTTTATGCCACCATGAACTTGTTAGATCTCGTACAAGGACAGCTCTGATGATCATTCCAGAAAAAGAGTTCTAAAATTGGTTTAATGAGTGGACTCGGCACTAGCATCATCAGTGCATAGCTTCCCAAGGGGAGCACTTTGAAGGTGACTACAGTCAGATTCAGCAGTGAGGTTTGTAGCACTTTTTCTGGGATGAGTTTGCAAACTTATCAGACCTTGTATTTAGCTTCCTATTAAATGTCCTTTGGTTTTCAACTGAATAAGGTAAGCAGGGATGTACAGAATATTAGAGGATTAGGCATAATTCTTAGAATTTTATTCTTGGTAAATCAGTGCTGTCCAGTTGGACTTACTGTGATGCTGGAACTGCTGTATTTTTGTGCCCCGTCATTGTGGTAGGCACCAGCACAAGTGGTTCTCAGGAATTTCAAATGTGGCTAGTGATGGGGAGGAACTAAATTTTTAATTTTACTTAACTTTAATTATTTTAAAATTTAAAACTACACATGGCTAGTGGATCTAGCCCCATTATGAAGAGAGTAAAGTTACAGATCATGTATTTAAAAGCTAATAGATCTGTCCCAGCTAGAGGAGAATAAAGCTACAGGTCATATGTTTAGTCTAATTACAAAAAAAAAATTCACAAAAAGCAGTGATTACTGGAATCATAAATCTATCCTGAGCTTTTTCTATAAACTTTTATGGATGCAATTTAGGCATATCTAAATACTGGGTACAATTTTATTGATTGAATTATTGTTGAGTTCTTTTTTCACTGTTTATATTTTGAAAAAAGATATATTGAGCTGCCTATTATTAAATTATATCCTGGGGAAGCTGTTGTCCTTAATGTTAATGTTAGGCTGCTGTTATAATAAATAGCATTTTTTAAGCATTATTATCATCTGAAGCTTTCAAAATTAATGTATCAAACTTTAGATCTTTATTATTATTATTTTTTTTTGAGACAGAGTTTTACTGTGTCGCCCTGGGTAGAGTGCTGTGGCATCACAGCTCACAGTAACCTCCAGCTCTGGGGCTTAAGTGATTTTCTTGCCTCAGACTACAGGTGCCCACTACACGCCTGGCTATTTTTTGTTGCAGTTGTTACTGTTTAGCTGGCTGGGGCTAGGTTCCAACCTGCCAGTCTCAGTGTATGTGGCTGGCACCATAACCACTGTGCTACACATGCGAAGCCCAAACTTTAAATCTTATTGCTGATCTTGAAAAGAATCAGTTGGTGATATACCAAAAAGAACATGTTGAGAAGTGCCACAGCAGCAAGTACTGTGTAAGTAATTCTCATATTTTGGACCTACATCTAGGAGCCTACTTATTTAGGAGGTTTCCTGAGGGAAGTGACTTTAGTTTCAGGACCCTAGAGTTGTCTGATAGTCTCTTTCTGTTTCAGCGTACACTCACCATACTGTTAGAGCAACTGTAGGTTGTATATTTGGGGGTGAGGAGGGAGGATGAAAGAAAGAAAAAAACCCAAAGAGCAATATTAGCATGGCCAGTTTAAAATGATGAGGTGTTAACCACATTTGTATAAATAACAGTTTCTCTAACCCCCGAATTATTATTTTGTGTTTTTAATGCAATCGCTTCATAAACATCAAAGCAAAAACACCAAATTTGTATGGGGTCAGGACCAACTGGGGCCTTGAACAGAGAGACAGCTGAGAGCTGTGTCCATACGCGTGGGTGGCCTTGCAGCTGTTGATTCATCCTTAGGCTACTAGACATTTGCCTCTTTGCACTTGCAGAACCAGACTTCAATGTTAGGTAAAAATATATCCCCTTCAATGGTAAGGACATAAACAGTGGATTGACATCACTCTGAGAACATCAGCGCAGCAGCCAGACACAGCAGTTGCCCTGAAATACTGAGTATTACCAAGCATAACATTGGAACTGTTCTACACAATAATATTTGTCTTTGTACAGTAACACCGGGTTCTCTTAAGTGTATTGTAAATTTAAAAGCTTATAGTCCAGAAAGTTCAATATGATGATACTCTTCTCAATAAATGGCAGAAGCAGTAGAAATAACAAGATTGCATGACACACAACTGCCATATGTTGGTCCTAACTAGGGCTCCCAGATATAATCCTTAACAGTAAGTTAAATTATATTTATATTAGATATTTTAAGAAATTTAAGAAATAGTATTTATTGTTAGATGAAAGACAACATAACTTTGGGATCAGACTGAGTTCACAGTTCAGTATGGACTCTCTCCAGTATAATGATGAGTGGTTGTAAGGATTAGAATAAAGTGTGCACAGTGTCTAGCACCGTGCCTGGTAAGTAGTAGGACATTAAGAGATGTTCTCTGTTATGCATTTTGAGGATTAGCTTTGTGCCTATAGATTTGTTATCCATTTATGATCTTCATAATTATAAATATTCTTCCAGATGAAGGACACCTCTCACCAAAATTTAAAGTCTGACAGGTGGTAGATACTTTCGGGGGCTTGGTCATTCTACTTCTGGAAATGCACTTCAGGAAAAGATCCTGATTATAGAAAATATTGTATAGGTAGTATTATAGCATTGATTTTAACACTTTAAGCAACTTGCAGGTTCAGAGATATGAGGATATTTTCATAAATAGTGGAACTTCAGTTTTTTGATATCATTTAAAATGATGGCTGTGCATACTGGTGAAAACCCAATGTCCAGGATATGTTAACTGAGAAAGTAAGATTTTTTATTTTTTTAGAGACAGAGTTTCACTTTGTCACCCTCGTTAGAGTGCCATGGTGTCACACAGCTGACAGCAACCTCCAGCTGCTGGGCTTAGGCGATTCGCTTGCCTCAGCCTCCCGTGTAGCTGGGACCACAGGTGCCTGCCACAACACCCGACTATTTTTTGTTGCAGTTTGGCTGGGGCTGGGTTTGAACACACCACCCTCAGCATATGGGGCCGGTGCCCCACTCACTGAGCCAGAGGCGCCGGCCAGAAAGTAAGATTAAAAGCATTATGGATAAGGTGGCACCTGTGGCTCAAGGAGTAGGTTGCCGGCCCCATATACCAAAGGTAGTGCGTTGAATCCCAGCCCCGGTCAAAACTACAACAACAGCAAAAAAGTATTATGGATAATATTAGTAAAATTTTTAAATGCCAAGAATGTATGAAGTGAATATAAGAATACAGTAATTTTTTCTTAAAGAATACACTTTTTGACAGTCTGAACAGACAGGTCTCCCATTGAATAAAATGATCCTGACGTTTCAATAAATACTAAAACGTGGTTTTGCTAATTACTCCTTAATCAATCTGGCATATAAAAGTTTGACTCTCCCCCTCAAGTGTCTATTTTCCTGCACCTGTTGAGTGATAAAAATTTATTTTTAAATAGCACCTCTGTTTACTTGATTTATTAAAAACTATATCATTGCCATTTTTTCACCCATCTTAATTTTTTCATAGTCCCATCAATTCTTCAAGTAAAAGTGGGAACAGAACAAGTAATAACAGCATGTCTTGATACATTTATCGTATGCCAGATATCATTTAAAGACTTTAAATGCTCTGAACTCATAGTCTTCCTAATAACTCTGTTAAGTAGGTGCTCTCATTTTTCTCATTATACATATGAGGAAACAAGCAATAGGTTTAAATAACTTGCCCAAGGTCACACAGCTAGTACAGTCAAATCCAGGCTCAATTCACAGGGCTGTTATACACAACAATGATTCTTCACATTTTAGATGACTAATGTTTTGTAGAAAATGAGATTTTTTTTTTAAATACATGTATTTTATTATTCTTCATTACATTATTTCCCCCCACCCCCACCCCTCAGTGGTAAGACAGAATTGATTTACAGAGAAGAATACAGAAAACACTAAAGCTCCTGGTAGAGGGAGAGAATTCAAGTGGGGAGAGAGAAGCTATCTCCGTTCCTCTCCCGGTCTTTCCCCGTCTCCTCCTTTAGGCCTTTAGCCTCAGGGTATATATAGGTGTATGTGTTCCTTGGCCAGGAAATGAATGAATACAGTCCCTTCCGCCGGGGGCAAGGTGAATGAGTGTATCAATGAATGGATACAGTCCATTCATGGAATTGAGGCCTAGAAATTCACAAGACATTGACCTAGGCATAGGAAATGGGGGTTCCACATTTAGTCCTAAGTGTAAAGTGAAGGAGACACCAAGGCACAGGTGTCTCCTCAGCAGTTGTCTAGCCTTTTTGGTTATTGGAGCCTCTGGTGGGCGTTGGAGGTCCCCCTCCTTGCCTGTCATCCAGCCCGCTGGCTCTTCAGCTGGCTGCCGCAGCACCAACACCACCAAGGAGGAGGTGGCAGGTCCGCCAGCTCCGCTGAGCTTGCTAGGGCGCCGATGTCCTGCAGCAATTCTCCCTCTCCAAGTAGAAACCCTAACTGCTGTTAGGGAAAAGGGGCGAAGACTCCATCTAACTGCTTCCTGCTGAACCGGGCGATGATAGAAGGGGGCAGTTAGGGTTTCTCCGGAGGGAGAGTGATACAGGGGTTCATGGACTGGGACCATCTTTATTGCGTGTGGCTTGATGAC